>ML435627.1:31064-45254 GCA_005239525.1 Nicotiana knightiana
AAAATAAGCGCACGACATCACCCTTCGTGCTTTACTCTCATCCTTACCAAAACAAGTGCACGACATCACCCTTCGTGCTTTACTCTCATCCTTACCAAAACAAGTGCACGACATCACCCTTCGTGCTTTACTCTCATAACACGGCACGACATTATTCTTCGTGCTTTAATATCATAACATGGAACGTCATTATCCTTCGTGCTTTAATAACATGGCACGGCATTATCATTCGTGCTTTAGTACCATAACATGACACGACATTATCCTTCGTGCTTTAATATCATAACATGGCACAGCATTATCCTTCGTGCTTTAATAACATGGAACGACATTATCCTTCGTGCTTTTACACTCTCATCCTCACAATACACGGCATCACCCTTCGTGCTTTACACTCTTCCTCACCCAAACAATATCAAGAACAACAGTTTGGCAAGGAAAAACCAACAATATGACCAATAAATCACCACATCCCGGCAAGGGAGCCAACAATACAAACAATACCATTAACAACATAACCAGTAATAGAAATCACAACATCCCGGCAATGGAGTCAAAAACACAAACAATATCATTAACAACATAAACAGTAATAGAAACCATCACATCCCGGGAAGGGAGTTAACAATACAAACCATAGCATTAACAGCATAAACGGTAACAAAAACCATAACATCCCGGCAAGGGAAACAACTATAACCAATCTCACCTAAACAGTTAACTTCACGGAATAACACTCAGCTTAAACAAAGGCCGAGTAGTAGGAAACATCAAGGAAATACCAATAACATAAATGTCTAGCAATTATACCTAAGTGGAACTTAAGGGAATAGTCATATAAATCACAATGTAAGACTCACATGCATGCTTGACTCCAACGAATAGATGTTCCAATTACGACTAGTCAACTATAAGGCTAGGTGACACTAATTATAGTCAATTAGGCAAGCTAGGAAGAAAATATAGCATGATGATAAGAGAAGAATATTCAGTTAAGTCAAGTAAGATCAAATAGCCAACGTAGGAATCCAAAAACAAGTAATTCTAATTTAAACATGAAGGGTTGAAATTGACAACCAAGGATTCAAATGTAACAATTACAAATCATACACAGGTAATATAAGAACCTACGAATCCTAAAAGGCCAATCTAATTGCAAATAAGTTCGAGTACACACTCGTCATCTCGCATACTCGGACTATAATCAACAAGGAAGACTCACCTCCACAAGGTTAGGCAAGATACTTACCTCAAAGACGACAAACCGGTACTCAAAAATAGACTTCTCGGGCAAAAAGACCTCCGGACGGCTCACAATCAACTAAAACAACTTCAAAATACATATAAAACGTATAAGGAACTATTCCGAATAATAAAGTCTCAATCTTTACAATACTATAAAAATTGACCCAAAAGTCGACCCCCGGCCCTGCACCTCGGAACCCGACAAATTTTACAAATTTCGATTACGCATTCACCCATGAGCCCGAATATATAATTTGTTTTGAAATCTGACCCCAAAACAAGGTCAAATTCTCAAATATTCAAAAAGCCCTAACTCTACTCAAAATCCCAATTTTCTACCATTAAAACCCTAGAATTCTTGATAAAAGTTGATAAAAATCATTAGGAAGTTGAAAAAAACTAGTTAGGGGTTACTTACCTATGATTTGGGAAGAAACTCTCTTGAGAAAATCGCCCTCGGTCTCCTATTTTGGTGAAGAAATGAAGAAGAAATCGGGTGAAACATCTAACTTAAAACTGCCCGGCCCTCGCACCTGCAGTGCATGGGTCGCACCTGCGCTTTCGCAGGTGCGGAAAATCCATCGCACCTGCGAAAATGGGCTAAGCCACTGAGGGCCGCACCTGCGGAACCGCTTCTGCGAAGAATGAGTCGCACCTGCGGAATTGGGCTGGTTGGGGCTGGACCGCACCTGTGGCTGGTTATCCGCACCTGCAGTCCAAGGTTCACAGGTGCGGGCGCACCAGAACTGGTGCACCAACAGTGATTCTTCAACTCTAAACACCCCGGAACCACCCGAAACTCACCCGAGTCCTCGGGGCTCCAAACCAATTATGCACACAACCTCAAAAATATCTTACATACTTATTCAAGTAATCAAAACACCAAAATAACATCATAAACATCGAATTAAACCTCAAATCAATGAAATTCCTTTAAACTTCCAAAACTTCTAAATTTTCCATTTTCGATCCGAATCACGTCAAACTAAGTCCGTTTCCCATCAAATTTCACAGATAACACATATAAGACATATTGAAGCTGTTCCGGGGTCCGGAACCATAATACGGGTCCGGTATCACAGGTTTCACATCAAATCTCATTTTCAAAAACCTTTACATTTTTCAGAAAATAATTTTCTTCAAAAATTCATTTCTCGGAATTCGATTCCGGGCGGACCGTCAAATCACGGGTCCGGGTCCGTTTACCAAAATTTTGACCAAAGTCAACTTTACTCAAATAATTAATACAAAATCATTATTTTTATCAGTTTTTCACATAAAGGCTTCCCCGCTACACGCCCGGGCTGCGCAAGCAAATTGAGGTGAGATAGAAGGAGGTTTTCACGACCTCAGAACACAAAATTAGCTAGAAATATACGGGATTACTCTTTTGGATCATCACAAGTAATCAAGAAACCTTTTTCCTTTTCATGAAAAACAAATACAACCAAAGGAATTTCATATTATCCTACATTCGAGAAATATGTTGGTTAATTCCTCGAACCATGAAAAACAATCTGGAAATAAGAATCAAGGGAACAAATAAAATTGTACTTAATAATATTCATCAATTGATTAATTAAATAACTTTTTGTGTGATTGTAGTTTTATGTTTTGTACTACAAAAATTTATTTTGCAAACATCACGTATCGAACCAAATTGAATACGATTTTTTTGTCAATTGTGCTTTACCAAACTAAGTTGAAAAAGTTGCATGAAGAGAAGAGGAAAAGCAAGTCACCAAATTCAGGGACAAGTGACAACAGGCTAGTACGAGAGCCAATGGTGTCAATTGGGATTTTGACTAATAAAAGTTGTCTGTTACAGGGAATGTGTAAGCAAAGTAAAATTTGAAAAGCTAAACAACCAAATAGACAATGCCAAATGGAAGCAGCAACTTGAAACAGACTATGTCAAACCTAAATTGCTGAAGTTGAATACAGCACCTGGCACATGGTCGTTCGATATCTTGTTCTACAGGAAAATGACCTCTGATATAGATGTGAAATTGACTTTACAAAATCAAAGGAATTAACTCTCTACTTTTACTACTATTATTTTCCACCTTTCCCTCATATTTTGCTCAAGCACGAAGTCTCTGAATATTTTATATTTATGTGACTGCAACTCGGAAATCCTATCATGCCATGCCATGCCATGCCATGATTGTTATCGGCAAAAGTTTTATCTATACTTTATTTATGAGAAGACAATTATGTAAATAAGAATACATAATTATAATCTCATTGTTCTTATAATTACAATTATTTAATTATGCATACCCTGATCTCTTGTTCGTTATAGCAAAAATAAATACTATTATAATTTTGATTTATATTTGCACATAGTGCAAGTAGTGAAATTTTAAGAAATCACTATTATAATTCTTGTCTTCTCAAGGATGAAAGTAGTGATATTTTAAGAAATCACCAACGTTTAGTGGCTATAAATTTTCTATAGCTACCATAACTATTTTATATAGCTACTATTTAGTTGTTACGTATTCGTTGTACTCGCGCTACTGTATTCATGAATACAGTCGTGAAATTCGCCTAAAAAATAGGGGCTTCCAGCTGTTTAATAGCGGAAAGAGGATCAATTAGCGTGTATCACTCCTAAATTAACTCAACAAGATCAATTATATATAAATTTGTTGCTACTGTGATGTATTCCATGTATTCGCGGGACTGTATTTTTAAATACAATGAGGTAATTGATGATAGGCTATAATTGCGTATTTTAGTCGCTTATTACACTATAATTTACTGCACTTTAATTGAGTTTGAACTTTAATCACTAGTGTTTTGCACTAATTGTGTGTTTTATGCCTTGTAGGAGTGATTCCGAGCTATATAGATGTTATTGAATGAATTAAAGTGATTTAGAGCTTTGAAGTTTGAGTAAAAGCCCAAGGAATTAAACTGGGATCGTGTTCAGAGATCAAATTTGATAGTTAAGAACGAACAAACGAGTAGATATATTGCGCACTGTCTAGTAAAATGGACATAATTTTTTGCTTCAAATTCCATTTGGACTATATAATATACGGTTGGAAAGGTAACTCAAAGGACTCCAACTTTCATATTTTACAGTTTTTCAAAATTCCAAAAGGAAAAGGGTAAAAAATGCGGTCGAATCCGAGACCGCGGATCTGGACGCGGATTTGAGGAAGAACATTGGGTAAAGTCCGCGCCCGACCACGGTTGAATCCGCGGTCGCGGACGTCCAGGCCTGAGAAAGTATCTTTTTTCGTGTAGGAGAAGGTATAATTATTTGGGACCGGCCCTACTTGGTATATATACATGGAAAAACGGTATTTTAAGTATCTGGGACATACTTTTGATACAAATTCGACCTAAGGAGGCAGAGATACAATAAGAGCAAGGCGGGGAATTATTCTACGAGTTTTTCCTTCCTCTTCCTATTTTTCGTTGTTGGTTATGACTTTTAGTATTGTAGTTTTACATACTATTATGAATAGATAATTTGTTATCTAGGGTTTTGATGGAACCTTTTGTAGGATAAATTCTTGTTATGTTTTTATATAATTGAGCAGTTGGATTTCTCTACTTGTTCAACTACGTGTTTATTGTTGTTGATTGAATGGTCATCGATTGACTGTGCCTATTTGTTATGTGTTGCTTGAGAAAGGATATATATTTAGGTGGTTGTCGAACAACGCCACTCCTAACGTACGTGAGAAATCAATACTGCGGGTTTAAAGGTAGGTTTAGAAATAACAAAGTCTTAGCATGGACATAATGAGCAGTTAGATAAAGCCAACTAGCGTAGTTCGAGAGAATATGTCTAGTAAATTGTTGTAGTTGCTCGAGAGAGAGAATTACGGCACCTAAAGTGCTCATTACCATAGAATACATAGGCGAAATTGTAGGGAACATAGCGGGAAGGATTCCAACATTTGGGAAAATCATAACTCTAGACCTTCTTAATTTAGTCACCAACCCTAAGTATCTTTAGTTGTTAATTTACTGCTTTAGTTTGTTAGTCAATTAGTTAGATATAAGAATCTTAATATTTATACCTTAGAAATTTATTCGAGCTTGTCTTCTTAGCGATATTAAAACAATTATGGCGAAACCTTAGTTCTCTGTGGCATTCGACTCTGTACTTTTAGACCGGATTATATTTGCAATGACCGCCTATCCTTTTTAGGACTAGAGTTGGGCGTGATCAGTAATCCACCTAAAAACACGGATTAGAGTTGTTTTAATTCCGTATTCCATGTATTCACGCGACTGTATTTATAAATACAATAAAGTAATCCGCCTAAAACAAGAATTGCAGCTATTTAATTCTGTTAGATTGAAGCTCAAACGAGCTATGGAGATCGATTGAACAAGAAAATCCTAGAAGGGTCGAGAAAAAGAGAGAGAAATAGAGAAAACTATAAAAGAGAAATAAACCATCCGATTTTCTTTATTCTAATAACTGGGTATTTATATTTACAACTACAAAGTGTATAATAGACAAAGAATAAAATGTCTAATTGGGCTCGGGTCCTATACAAATTGTCTATTAGGCATGTGGTATAGAAGAACTCCCAGATTGGGCTTTAACACTCCCTCAAGCTTGAAGCTTGCCAAGAATACCATAATGAAGCTGAGTAGGTAAAGTCTTGGTCATGATATCAGCCAACTGATCAGCACTGGAGACAAAGTGCAAATAAAGAAGGCCAACATGTAGACATTCACGCACATAATGGAAATCAATTTCAATATGTTTTGTTAGCTCGTGGAAGACTGGATTTTTGGCGATGTGGAGAGCAGCCTGACTATCGGAATACATAGGAAAATGAGCAAAAATAGGCAGGCCAAGGTCACCCAGCAATCTGATCAGGCAAGCTATGTAAACACCAGATTTCCTTAAGGCTCTATATTCAGGCTCTGCGGAAAACAAGGATATAGTAGGTTGTTTCTTGCTTTTTCAAGAAACAGGGCTACCACCAAGAGTAATATAGTAAGCACTGACAGACTTGTGAGAAATAGTGCAAGAACCCCATAAGAGATATGTCAGGAGAGTTGGAAAGTAAGATACCTTGAGCAGGATCATTCATAAGATACCTCAAAATAGGAAGTGCAGCTAACATGTGTGGAACCCGAGGATGCTGAAGAAATTGGCTGAGATGCGGAACATAAAATGAGATGTTTGGCCTAGTGTGTTGCAAAAAATTCAACTTCCAAATCAGCCTCCTATACACACTAGGATTAGAAACATGTGCCTTCGTATCCAAATGAAGTTTTAGAGCAGGATCCAGAGGTGTAGACACAAGAGAAAAATGCTGGCACTTGAATTCAGCTAGGAGGTCAGTGGTGTACTTTGACTAAGTCATAAGATAACCCTGAGGAGTAGAGGAAATTTAAAAACCAAGGAAGTAATGAATTGCGCCCAAGTCCTTGATCTTAAACTGGTTGTCCAGAAATAGATTCAAGGAATCCAACTCAGCAACATCATCCCCAACTAGCAGGATGTCATTAACATAGACAACCAGTACAACAAGAGAACCATAAGAGGACTTGGTGAACAGAGAATAGTCATTGAGACTATAAATGTAGACCCTTGAGTGCAGTGCTTTAGATATTTTAGAAAACCACAATTTAGAAGCCTACCTGAGGTCATGAAAAGATTTCTTGAGTCTACAAGTCAAAGGAGAAGAGGCAGAAGTAGAGGAGACATCCAAAACAGGAAGAATCTTCATATAAACTTCCTCATGAGGGTCACCATGCAGAAAAGCATTGTTGACATCCAACTGATAGACAATCCAACCTCTTTTAACAGCCAAGGTAAGAAGGCACTTGATGGTGGTCAATTTAACAACATGGGAAAAGGTTTAAGTGAAATCAATATCCTTTTTTTGAATATCACCCCTGATGACTAACCTTGCCTTGTACCTCTTAGTGGAACCATCTGCCCTCTGTTTAATCTTGTAAACCCACTTACAAGGAATAACTTTGTTGTGTGGAGGGAGTGGGACAATGTCCCAAGTCTGGTTGGACTCAAGATCTTGAAATTCCTTTAGCATGGCTTTTTTCCAAGCAGGATGTGAAACTGCCTACTGGTAAAACTGAGGCTCATGCATATGCAGCTCAGTTTTGGACACCTTAGAAGAGAAAGGGATAGGAACCTGAGGTAGGACAGAGGAACATGTGTAATTTTTGAGATAAGAGAGCTGGGTGACAATGCTAGTTGATTTTCTGATAGCTGGGACAGGTACAATAGGAAAAGAAGGGTTGGTTGATGGTGTGGAAAATGTGACAGATGAAGAAGTGGGAAGAGTGGAAGAAAGTGGTGAATAAGTAACATAGGGAGAAGGAAGATCCACAAAGGGTGGAGGAGGAGAGACAGGAATAGTCTGGTTGGAAGATTGAAAAGGGAAGACATGATCATGGAACACAACATCCCTAGAGTATAAAACAGAATAAGTAGAGAGGTTGAGAAGTTTGTAACCATTTTTACCATAAGGATAACCTAGAAAAAGGCTAGGAATAGTCCTAGATTGGAATTTGTCTCTGCCAATTATTTTTATCTATACTTTATTTATTAAAAGACAATTATATAAATAAGAATACATAATTATAATCTCAGTGTTCTTATAATTACAATTATTTAATCATGTATATCATGATCTCTTGTTCGTTATGACAAAAATAAATACTATTATAATTCCGATTTAGATTTGCA
Source organism: Nicotiana knightiana (assembly GCA_005239525.1). Classification (NCBI taxonomy): domain Eukaryota; kingdom Viridiplantae; phylum Streptophyta; class Magnoliopsida; order Solanales; family Solanaceae; genus Nicotiana; species Nicotiana knightiana. The sequence continues at coordinate 39,010 of ML435627.1, forward strand.
CATAATTCAAGTAGTGAAATTTTAAGAAAGCACTATTATAATTCTCGTCTTCTCAAGGATGAAAGTAGTGAAATTTTAAGAAATTACTAGTGTTTAGTGGCTATTAACTTCCTATAGCTATCGTAACTATTTTATATAGCTACTATTTAGCTGTTACGTATCCGTTGTACTCGCGCTACTGTATTCATAAATACAGTAGTGGAATTCGTCTAAAAAATAGGGGTTTCCAGCTGTTTAATAGGGGAAGGAGGATCAATTAGCATGTATCACTCCTAAATTAACTCAACAAAATTAATTGTACATAAATTTGTTGCTACTGTGTTGTATTTGCGCGACTGTATTTATAAATACAGTGAGGTAATCCACCTAAAAACACGTATTATAATTATTTTAATTTCGTATTCCATGTATTCACGCGATTGTATTTATAAATACAATGTGGTAATCCGCCTAAAAACAAGAATTACAACTATTTAATTTTGTATTCCATGTATTTGCGCGAATGAATTTGTAAATACATTGAGGTAATCTGCTTAAAGATAGGGATTACATGTGTTTAATAATGAAAAGCGCAATATTGAATTGTATTCAATTTTACTATATTGAATTCAATTGTATTCAAGCAACAAAAAATCAAGAAATAAGGTGTATACCATTCTATTCAATTTGATTGTATACTTGTGTTCAATTCACAAATATTCATTATTCACATTATACATTGTAGTCAATTTGATTGTATTCAAACAACAAAAATTACAAAATACAGTGATAGTGGACTGTATTAAAAAAAATGTAGGCCTTCGAAATACATAAATACAAGCAAAAAAATAATGTATTTACATAAAATATAATGTATTTGAGACGGTATATAATGTATTTGTATCATTGTATGTGACTAGATAGCAAAGAAAAGAAGAAAGTTCGCCGGAGATGGCATTTTCCAACCAAGAAAAATACTATATTCATTGTATTAAAATTAAAAATAGAGAAGAACAAAAATCCAGCCCTCATATCTTCTCCGGCGTATCCATGGCAAGATCCGTTCGCCAATAAATAAATAAATAAATAAGTGAGAGAAAAATGAAAAGTTGGACTAATGGCTTGCAGTAAAATATTTTTATTGACTAAGCAAACGTGCTGTAATTAATAACATACATAACTTACAACATTTTAGTTTGAATATTCCCACGACGAAGCCAAAACCATATTGCAGCAACATGTGCTACTTACGGTCCAAATATCTCCGATCCAAAACCACTACTCTTCCACCGCAACTCTGTCGACACTTACTTCTCAGAGTCACCAGAGACATCGAATCTGCGAATGACGCTGACGATTCTGCTGATTTGAGGGAGAAGAGAGAGGATTAAGAATCTTGCTTATAGAGAGAAGGAAGAGAGAGAAAGAAAGAACATAATTGACGTATTTCATGCCTCAATGGTAGGGTATAAAATAAATACATATTTTGCTATAAAATAGAAAATATAGCTATTAATAATAAATTCTTTTAGTTTATAATATATAGAGTGTAATAATTTTCTATAGGAGGTAAAATTTCTATGAAAGTATAGGCCGAAGGCTTTTATGCTCATTTTGATACAATGAAATGGAATGTCAACATTCAACATTTCATTTTCTTCTCATGTTCATCTTCATTAGAATCATGATTCAAAGATTGAGTTATTTTCTTTTATGAAAAATAATTTGGTGATTTTGTGAAGTGTTAAACAAAGTTTTTTTGGTGAAAGAATTTTTTTTATTTATCACCAGTCAAAATATATACATCAGCTATAGCCAAAGAGAAAAAATAACAGCACCTATAAGACATTTCTTACAAAATAAAACTCTACTACTTATTTACATGCCTATGTTTTCTAGTTATAAAAATTTCTGAGTCATATCCTATCATCATCCTTCTTCCTTCAATCCATACAATCTCTTATCCGATGTATGAATTCTTCATTTACTTGATTGTATAAGCTCTGTGGCTTTGGGACTTTGCTTTGCCACAATGCTTCATTTCTTCCCTTCCATATGCCATATATTAGTGCAGACATGATGGCCAGGACAAAGTTTTTTCTTAGCCGCCCTTTTACATTTCTTGTGATTCCTTTCTAAATACCTTCCAGCTCCATGTTCTTCACTCCTATCTTCAACATCTTAGAAATGCATGTTTTAGAGAAGTGGCACTAAAAAACAAGTGAGATATAGTCTCTGCTGCTTGACCACATATCACACATAGGTTGTCTAGGCTTATTCCTATTCGTGCAAGCCTGTCTTTTGTTTGTAGCTTACCATGCATGGTTAGCCAACATATAAAGCTATGCTTGAGTATGTTTATACTATTCCACACCCAAGTTTGATGTTGCCATAGTACATGGCTTTCCCTTAGCCATTCATATCCACTTCTTATTGTGTATTTTCCACCTTGAGAGATCACTTTGGTTATTCACATATCCCATTGTCATTTTGTCTTTGATATGACATATCTTCTTCGAATACCAGTTAATGTCCTGAGGTACTGCGTAGTCCTACCAATCTTCTTCTTTTATATACAAGTGATTAACCCACTTTACCTAAAGATTATCTGCCTTTTGGGCTATATTCCATACATATTTTCCTATGGCAGCATCATTCCAGCTCACACATTCTATAACTCCTAGCCCTCCTTCCTTCTTTGGTCTACACACCAGGTCCCAGGCTATCAGTGGTACCCTGTTTGTGTTCACCTTTCCATCCCAGAGGTAATTCCTACATATAAACGTTATTCTTTTCAAGACTGCTCTAGGNAAAAAAATCTGTATAAAACTCCATAAAAGCACTTGCAATTCCATCAATATTGTTTATTGTTTGACCCCCTTCTTCTCTTATAGAGAATATCCTGTTTTCATTCCTTCTTGCTTTCATGAAGCTGTGAAACATCGTTGTGTTTTGATCACCTAGCGTCAACCATTGTACCTTTGCTTTCTGTCTAAGGAATAATTCACTCGTTATCTTCAGCCTGCTATAGATCTTTGTCAACTCCTGTTCCTCTCCAATGAATATCCTATTCATANGCTGCACTCTTCCAGTATAGGACAGATTTCTTGATCCCCATCCTCTAATTTTGGCAGTCAGTTTGTCCACCGACATTTCACAATATACAGTTGATATCTTCCTGATGTAATGGGAACTCCAAGGTACCTGAATGAGAGTTTGCCTTTTTGATTGCTAGTGATCTCACATAGCTCCTCTAATTGTTGCATATTCATGTTCACACTGAAAATGTTTGATTTCCCTGCGTTGGTGATGAGACCTGATGCCTCTGAAAATGTCTTCAAACATTTGAGCATTAACATGACTGAGTGGTAATCCCCTTTTCAAAACAGAAGAACATCGTCTGCAAAACATAGATGATTCAGCTTGATGCTATGACATTTTGTGTAAAATTCAAACCCCTCTTGTTGTGTAACCAACTTCAATATTCTTGTTAGATATTCCATACATATTACAAACAATAAAGGTGATACATGATCCCCTTGTCGAAGCCCCTTTTTCCTTATAATCTTTCCATACATTTCACCATTGATTGCAACTGTATACTGGAGGGTCGATATGCAAGCCATAATCTATTTGATGAAGCTTGCTGGGAAGTTCAAAGCATGTAACATTTCCTCCACGGAATCCCATTCCATCGAGTCATATACTTTTCTAAGATCAATTTTGATTAAGCAGCTTTTTGTCGTATTCTTCCTATTGTATAGCCTCACTAAATCTTGACAGATTAGAATGTTTTGCACAATAGTTCTACCTGCTAAAAATGCACTTTGATTCTCCGATATTATACAAGGCAGTATTTTCTTGAGTTCATTACACAATATTGTTTAGATCACTTTATACACTGTGTTGCAGCACGCAATTGGACTATAATCTCCCGCTTTGTCTGCATGTTTTGTTTTTGGAATGGCTGTTATCATTGTGTTATTCAGTGCCTTCAACATCTTCCCTGTATCAAAGAATTCTAATACTCCCTCTGTTAAATCCTTCCCTATAGTGTTCCAGCAGTCTTGAAAAAACTGCTCCATATCCATCTGGCTCTGGTGCTTTTTCTCTATCAATGCCCTATAAAGCTTGCTTTACCTCTACACTTGTGAAATCAGCTTCAAGCATTAGCCTATGTTATTTATTCACAATAGGCCTGCGTGCATTATACCTAACCTTTTGACTTGATTTCAATCTCAACAAAGAAATGAAAGCATAACTCACCCTGCTCTAATTAAGCTGATGGATACATGTTTTCTTCTATCTTTTTTCGTCCCAAAAAAATCTGTATAAAACTCCATAAAAGCACTTGCAATTCCATCAATATTGTTTATTGTTTGACCCCCTTCTTCTCTTATAGAGAATATCCTGTTTTCATTCCTTCTTGCTTTCATGAAGCTGTGAAACATCGTTGTGTTTTGATCACCTAGCGTCAACCATTGTACCTTTGCTTTCTGTCTAAGGAATAATTCACTCGTTATCTTCAGCCTGCTATAGATCTTTGTCAACTCCTGTTCCTCTCCAATGAATATCCTATTCATAGGATCAATTTGTATCTTTTTATGGCATTCCAACAGCTGTTCTTTGGCTTGTTCTGCACTGAATACTACTTTATTGAAAAAAGATCTGTTTAGCTCCTTTAAAACTCGTTTCAGTCTATTAAGTTTCCCCACCAATTGATACATCTTTGTTCTTGTACTCCTCGTTACCCAACTTCTCTTCACTTTGTTTTGAAAATGTGGTGTTGTTTTCCACATATTAAAGTATTTGAATGGTCTACTTGTGTTTGTAACCCCATCCTCCCAATGTACCACTGCTGGGTAATGATCATAGAATCCTTCATTCATGAAATTTACTTCTGAGGCTGGTAGATCAGTCATCCAATTTGTATTGATCATTACCCTGTCTATTCTGCTCATGACTCTGTTTTCTCCACTTTGCTTATTATTCCAAGTGTAAAAAGATCCAGTGGACCTCAGCTCTTGAAGCCCACAAGCTTTCATACATTGTCTGAAGTGTTAAATAAAGTTGAGGCGATACTTTTATATTATGAAATTAACCTTTTAACTTTTAGGCATAAGAAAAGAACTTCCAAATACCATCTAGCAGCAATAACGTACAATGCTCATAGCCAGTATTATACACAGAGGCAGAGCTAGAATTTTAAGTGTATGGGTTCTAAATTACAAATACAGGATCTCAAAAAAAGTCACTAAATTTTCTTCTACCGTAGCTTTATTGTAGACATATGAAAGTTTTCTTCTTAATAAGGGTATAGGTATAACAGTAAGTGAAACATGACTCTGTTCCAACAAAGAAGCAAATCAAAAGTAAGGCGCGATGCAGTTAAACGAGACCCAAATGCCAAAAATGAATACATGAAAGAGACCTTGGCTAAACTCAATCGCTAGAGCTATTTGGAGCTATTTGGAATTGCTGTTTTTGTGTGCGAAAGGGCTGCTTTAATAGCATTTTTCAGGTAATTTATGGCTGTAAATGGGAGATTTTGGGAGCTCATTTTTGTGAGAGTTTAATGGAGTTTTGTAGCTGAAGTTTGGAGTGTTTTGGAGCTGGAGTATGTTTATACTATTCCACACCCAAGTTTGATGTTGCCATAGTACATGGCTTTCCCTTAGCCATTCATATCCACTTCTTATTGTGTATTTTCCACCTTGAGAGATCTAGTGGTTATTCACATATCCCATTGTCATTTTGTCTTTGATATGACATATCTTCTTCGAATACCAGTTAATGTCCTGAGGTACTTCGTAGTCCTACCAATCTTCTTCTTTTATATACAAGTGATTAACCCACTTTACCTAAAGATTATCTGCTTTTTGGGCTATATTCCATACATATTTTCCTATGGCAGCATCATTCCAGCTCACACATTCTGTAACTCCTAGCCCTCCTTCCTTCTTTGGTCTACACACCAGGTCCCAGGCTATCAGTGGTACCCTGTTTGTGCTCACCTTTCCATCCCAGAGGTAATTCCTACATATAAACGTTATTCTTTTCAAGACTGCTCTAGGTAGCATAAAGATAGATGACCAATACACATGTGTGCATTAATACTGAATTTATCAACTGCACTCTTCCAGTATAGGACAGATTTCTTGATCCCCATCCTCTAATTTTGGCAGTCAGTTTGTCCACCGACGTTTCACAATATACAGTTGATATCTTCCTGATGTAATGGGAACTCCAAGGTACCTGAATGAGAG
>ML435628.1:3030-27695 GCA_005239525.1 Nicotiana knightiana
CATAATTTAACTTAGAATTAGGAACAATGATCATGTCTTGAACTCACTTGATCATTCTATCAAACACTAAGTGTTCTTTTAGATTAAATGGCCTCTTTTTAGTGAAAGATTACTCTAACCCATTTCCTTTTACTAGATTATGATTAGTTGGTTACGTGCATGCAAGGCTCCTACCCTTATCTTCATAAATTCACCTAACCATGTTTCATTTTAATAAAAATCTGGAAATTTAGGTTGATGGGGTAGAAGCTTACCTCTTGTAGTGAAGATAATGGTATCCTACTTGATCAATTACAGTTCTGAGCAGTGTTGGAGGAACAAATTAGATGAAGATGGACTCTCTCTCTCTAGAACCCACTCTCTCCTCTCTCTAATTTATCAGAAAATGAGCTTAAAATGAAAGAGGGAGGTGTTTTAATGAACTGGGGGTCAGGTATGAAATTAGATATTTAACAATCCCGAAGCAGAAATGTGGTGATCGCATTCTTGCTATGCGGTCCGCATTCCTATCGCATAATTGGCCCTCAAATAGGCCAAAAAGAAAAGTAGACTGCCCAAGTATGCGACCACTATGCGGTCCGCATACCTGTTATGCGATCGCATAGTGCGTCTCATAACTCCCTCCCCAAAAGTCAAGGTGCAAGAATGCGACAACTATGGGGCCCGCATTCGTGAAATGCGATCGCATTCTAGGCTGCATAGTTGTCCTCAAAATGGACAGCAAACTGTTCAGGTATGCGACCACTATGCGGTCCGCATACCTGATCTGCGATCGCATAGTGGACCGCAGACCTGCGCAATTCTGGAAAATTATATCTTTTCAGTCTCGGGGTACTTTTTACTGAAAAATAGTCCGTTTTAAGAATTTCTACAGTTATAACAATACGGGGACCTATTTGGGCATTATTATTAGCCATGTAATTTTTATGGGTCTTTACAGTTTCCAACCAGTCACTAAGGATATAAGACTAAGAAAAACAGAAATATGCTGTGAGGGAGTAGATCATAGTTGATAGGAAAGGTCTTAGCACATATTAGAACACATTACATATGCAAGACTATCATTGCAAAGATTCATAACAGAGTAAACTTTGTGCCCTTTTGGACATAAAATTTGATGGAAGATTTTTCCAAAAATTTCACTTTTTTCGAAATCAGCGTTTGTTCATAAAATTTTTAATTTTCACTTGAAGATGCATTTTGAAAATTTTCAAAAATTTGAAAAACTGCAAAAAACTGTTTTTCAAAATTTTCACTCAAATTATTCACAAAACTTCAAAAATAACCCAAGTTGAAAATTATGTCCAAACACAACTCTAAATCTCAAATATCATTTTCACTTGAAAAATATTTTCACCATTTTTTTGAATTTTACAATTCTTATGTCCAAACGCCTACTTCATGTCAAATAGCAAATGTAGGCATTTAGGTATTGACATAGTAGACTATATAACTAAAAAAGGTCCCAGTTATGCCAGGGATTCATGAAGCAATTCAAAATATGATAAGGAAAATAAGTTGAGGTGACTATTCTAAAACCTCAAACAATCACTAAAAGAGTATGGGATCAAGTGAGCATGATGAGTGACAAAAAAATCAAAGAAACAAGTCACAGGTTATTACAAATGTGAGGCATTCACTACAAAGATTCACGACAAAGCAGGTAAGCATATTTATGAACACTCAGACATCAATACACTAGCTAAACGAGCTTAGGAAGGTTCAGGTTATCCAAGTTATACATAGAAAATCTCAAAACTATAAGCATTAGGAGAAGTTAAATGCTAAAGAGACTTAGAACGAGTGTAACGTTAACAGAGTTGTGCATAAAAGTAACTCAGAGACACATTAAGCCATAGATTTCAGAAGTGAGAACACATGCAAATCAGAGACACATAAAAATGAAATTGCAAAAGGTCAAGCGACTCACTAGTTAAACGGACAACAATAAAGAACAAAAGATCCACACGAACCCAGAATCTTAATGTGTCAGAGTTCCCAAGAGCTTTAAAAGAACCCCGGGCAATGCTCGCACCAAGAGAAAGTTTGAACAATAGAATCTCAGTGCCCTTGGCTTTCAGTCGGCCAAGAACAAAGTACAGAACAAGAGAATGAGGGAATCACATAACAAAGCTTCAATTTTTAGTGAAAGTATATTGATTAAGGTCTGTCCTAAAGGGGAATGGGGATGGGTTTTAGTAGCAAAATTGGACGAATAAACAAGGAAACAAAGTAAATAAAACCTAAAATAAGGCAAGAAAGCATGCAAAACCGATTCAGATCAATTTAGGAGAAAAAATGGGTAAACCCTAGTTCAAGAGGGAGAACACAAATCAATAGAGATCTCACTGAGTCGGACTCACATAGCATGGTACTGAGTGTATATAGACCAAATAATGCTTAGAATCAAGGGTTCAAGCCACTTTAGTATGATCTCAGAAGATCTCACTTACCAAACTTAGGCAAGCACCTAATTAACGCCACAAATGGACGACCGGTAGTGAGAGGAGACCAATAAGGTAAGTGAATCAGTGATTGATTCCATTTTAGAGCCGGATTTGGAGAGGTTGAGAGATGCAGCAACTAGGATTCGTGGAATAAGGGGGAAGGTTCGAGAGAGTGTGAAGGTGGTTGTAAAGAGACGACTGAGTCTCTAGGGTTTAGGTGGAGGGAAGTTACTAAAAATGAGGGTTAATCGTGGACCGTTGATATTAGAGATCAACGGCCAGGGTTTTTAAAAAGGACTGGGGCGGGTCATTTTAGAGGGGTCCGACCAGTTGGGTTTGGGGTCATTGGGCATAGGTGATTGGGCCAATTTGGTCTAAAAATTAGTTTAGAGGTTGGGCTTGTATCAAAAATAATTTATAAAAATAATTAATAAATAAATAAAAATATTATTCATGCACTAAAATGATTAAAAACAATAATTCATCATTATAAAAATATAAAAATACTATTTTGACACAAATAATATAAATAAGGAACATTTGTATATTAAATATAGGATATTATTGTAAAATTCTGCAAATAGCTTTGAAATGCTAATGTAAATATATAAAAATAAAGTGAAAATATTATGAGACGTATATAGGGATGAAAAATGGTAATTTTGGATGATTAAGTCATCACAAATAATTTAAAGGAATAATTACTAAATATTTATGTGATTTAAATGCAAGAAAATTAATTTTAAAGCTCTAAAAATTATAACAAATTATAGATGCTTGTATAGATTTGTAAATTAAAAAAAATGATGTTTTGAAAGTATATATACTATTTAAAAAAATATGAGGGCAAAATTGGTTATCAACAAACATCCTGAAATATATAGAGTTAGTAAAATAGGAAATAACTAGAAGTCTAATGATTTACTCTTCCTTGGTGGAAGAGTTTTAGTTATCTTTAACTTCTAACTCCTCCCTTATCTAAGATAGAGTTCTCTTCGAGTAAGGAGTCCTTCTCCTTATCACTTATGCAACCTTTTCGTTCAGGTAGTATCAGATATAACCACTTAAGCTTATCTCCTACACGTGCATGCCTTGTGCTTGAAGCTACCCATTTCTATGTATACTGTGTATGGACCTGGTTCATGCTTGAGCTCCTTTGTCAATCATCAAAACAAAATTCACTTAGGCCAACAGTTATGTTGTTGTTATTATTAACTATACAAGTAAAATCTATAGTCTAAGAATTATAGATTATAACCTTGCTTTATGTCAATAACAACTTATTTGTTAATGAAATGATCATATTTTTTATTGGATTATATATTTTCACAGTCTTTGCATAATTTGACTGTAAATTCAAAATTAGCAGTTAACCATTTTTTATTTGTTGGTAAATGTTGGTACGACCGTACAAGAAGATATCAAAACAACATCGTAAGATAACAAGACTTGTCACGTACACTTTACCTTTGAAGTTGATAGTATTAAAATCTAGTTTTAGCCTCATTGCTCAATCGACTTGTACAAAATTATGAATTCACTATTGTCATAGCATCAAACTATAAATTCACTATTGATTGGTCACACCGTCTTGGTTCTTACATAAATCGCTTAAGTAGCCGTATCAGTACAACTTTCTCAAAACTACTCGATCTCCAGTTCGTTGTAATACCAAATGTGGACATAATCATCTTTCAATTCTTTATACAATGATTTTACTTTCAGGATATAAGTACGTTATACTTTAGCATTTAAATACTTTCTGTGCTCCAATTTATGTGATGTAGTTCGGATATCGGGATTTAAAACATCTTAATTTTGACTGTTAATTGGGACCAGTGGTGTAGCCACATTATATCAAGGGTGTTTCGAATAATTGTACTGCATATATAGGACAAATATTATTTTATATGATTATATATTATATTTTTAACACCCTTAACATAGTTAAATGAAGTAATCCAATGGTCCAGGATATTCAGAGTGAGGTGTTGTTCACGGGTTTGAATCCTTATCTAAACATTTTTATTTGCTCATTTTGTTTGCCAAAACAAAACAGAGACCACATTGTGTGGTCTGTTTGACTCCTTTCAATCAAAAAAATTCCTAATAAATAACTCTTAAAACTTAAAATTTATGTAAAAAAAAAAAAACAATTAATTTTAAAAGTTGTTTCTTAACAAATTTTATAATTTTAATATCAAGTTCTACAAAAATTTCTTCAACAAAATGTCTCTACGTACTATAAACGCTCTCGACTCTCTCGTTTCTTTGGTTTTATGCATTCTTTTATTGGTAAAATTCTTTTGTTGCCTTGTTTTATATTAGTTTTAGTTTATAAAATTATAGTTTTATACAAATGTTATAATTGTTTAGCTAAATGTTGCGTAGTTTGATTTAAAAAAAATCAATGCACCCATTCAATGAAGAATATTGACTTCCTTAATGTTTGAACACCCTTGACGAGATTCTTGGCTACGCTTCTGATTGGGACACTTAATCTTTAAATTTTTTGAAATAAAATTTACATATTTAAAAACTACATAAAAGTACTTTAAGTTACAATAATTAACAATTCTAAATATTTAAAAGGATATAAAGAATCATGGCAAAAGAATATCGTTTAACTCTTGAAATCCGAATTGCATCGTATAGGAGTATTTGTATTAAATTCATGTAGTTAGGGGTGTTCATGTTTCGGTTGGATCGGGTTTTCCCTAAAAAGAAACCAAATCAAGTCGATTTTTTAAATATTGGAACCAAACCAAATCAATTAAGTCATTTTTTATCGATTTGATTTATGTCGCTTTTTTGGTTTTTTGGTTATTCATCAACTTTTTCTTAAATATTAGACATACACTACCAAACACATATTCCGACGACTATATTTTCAACGCAACACCAATTCAATTATTCTTTGAGAAACCTATCATTTATCAAGATATATTAATAATAATGAGATCAAATAGTGATGAATAATTTAAGGACTCAATTAAAAACAGGTTATTTTTAACATGAAATAGATTCATGTACTTAGCAAAACTACTAATCAAACTAGAATGTAAAGACAACGAATTAGATTATTATTATAGCAAAAAACTCGACTAAAAGTGCAAATAATTAACATGGACCATAAATTTTTAGAAACTTTGTATAAGAATATACATATATAGGTGTAAAAGAAAATTTAAATGACTACTTCTATAGTTAGTTTGGTTCGATTTTTTTCCATTATTCTTTTACTAAAATCAAAATCAAACCAAATTTTATCAGTTTTCATCGATTAAATTCGATTTTCGCTTTAATTTTAGTTTCGGGTTTTTGTGAACATCCCTACGTTCTCTAATAGCGTCAGAAAAGGAAAAGTGTATAGCCAGGTATGATTCTGCTTGCACAATCAGGAAAAGTTCACGGGCCAAAAGCCAAAAGTTGGTCTAAAGTCTTCCTAATAACATGGAGATGCAGATCCCTTTGCCCCATAATGACACGTTCCCTGGCTTTTAGGTTTGACAAGTCAATTATATGTAAAATTTGCCTATTACGTGACAGTTACTCCACTGCTTTCGCACTACTTTTGTGTGTACCACAAGGCCCATGAAAAAACAAAAACAAACAATAAAAAGTGGCTGCGCTGCAACTACGTTCATATATGGAAAGTTTGCAAATTCATCCCTAGTTTCCATCTTTATATAAACTGAAAAGAGAAGTTAAAAAAAAGAGAGAGTTCATTCGTTAGGGTTTGTATTGTAACAAAATGAGTGGGTACAGTTTCTTTCAGAGAGCCTCCAGAGCTTTCAATGACTACCCTCATCTCCCTCAAGTTCTTGTTCTTTTCACTGTTAGGTCTGTCCACCATTTATCTTTATTACACTATTGTTTTTTTTTTCATTGGTTTGCTGGGTTTCAATGTTTCTTATTTAGAACTCGAATGATGTAAACTCTATACTTTGATAATTCTGTTTATTAACGTCACGGGTTCGAGCAGTAGAAACAACCTCTGGCAGAAATGCAGGGTAGGACTGCGTACGATAGATCTTTGTGGCCCGGTCCTTCCCAGGACGCATAGCGGGATCCGGCTGCTCTTTTTTAACATGCGCACCAGTACTGTACTAGCCAGCTTGTTTTAGTTTCACCATCTATGGTTTCTTTCTCATTTTAGCATTTCCTTGTTGGTCGTTTTTATTTTTGTCTTGTTTGTCTGGTTTTTTCTTTTTCGAAATAAAAAGTTGGTGCTATGTGCTTTGTGTAATATTATAGGTGGATTTAGATATGAACTCCCAGTCCATTCAGGTTCGAAATCTATTATTTGTATATATTTAGTGGATTTTTTAACAAACATACAAGTCTGAGCCAAAACTACCCGAACCCATAACTTACACACATCTCTTCCCGTCCGTAAGCTTTTTGACTGAAAGTCAGCAATTGTTGTAGACAAATTCCAATATAGTATTTCCCGATTTGTTATGGTCTAAGTTAAAATTTTTTTTTTTTTTTTGGCCAGAGAGCTTATATATCTGATCTGCATTTGCTATGTCTAGTTGTCATCAATGTTGTTATTTATATATTGGATTTTCTTGCAACCATTTTCCATGCTCCTTCCTTATAGAGGAATTTGATTGATTCCACAATGTGTATGGTTATATTAGCCTGATACTAATTCATAATTTCAAAACTAAAATTAGTGGGTGTATTAAGATAGCTTTAAATTCAATGTGCACTTTAATTTTATACTCGTCATCAATGTATTGTCGTTCCACTTAAAAGTTAGTAATAATTTTTAGGTAAGACTGCATCTTGGGACGTCAGCGTAAAAAACAAAATTCCAAATTCTAGTAGTTCTATTTTCCAAAGATAAATAGTAACTCTTTGAATTTCCTGCGTGCAATTGCTGACACAATTTTAGCTATTCCAAACGCTCACAGTTATTTGTTTTCCGCATTATTAGTCATACCTTGCAATTTTCTTAATTGTTTGAACGTGTGACTTCGATTTCGTCTCTGTTTTTGTTTTGTTTGTTTAATATGTGTGCCGGGTACATATTATATAAATTTGTTTATACATATTATTGATTTGCTTTGGAGTTGCAGTGGTGGAGGACTAGCTGCAGTATGTCATACTGCATATGCTGATGCAGGTCAAAATGATGTTAAGAAGAAGAAAGTTGTAGTGCTTGGAACAGGCTGGGCCGGAACTAGTTTCCTTAAGAGTTTGAAAGACCCTTCATATTCTGTTCAGGTCGTGTCTCCTCGCAACTATTTTGCCTTCACTCCTCTGTTACCTAGTGTCACCTGTGGCACAGTTGAAGCAAGGAGCATCGTTGAACCAATTCGTAATATTGTCAAAAAGGTATACATATAATCTTTTTTAAAGTCAAGCAAAATCCTACTCAAAGTGATGTCTTTGTTGCATATTCAAAATTCTGGAGTTTTTAAGTATTTGTGACAATAATCTTGTATGTGTGTACAGAAAAAGTTTGATGCTGATTTCAAGGAAGCTGAATGTTACAAGATTGACACAGTAAACAAGAAAGTTCACTGTAAAACAACCCAACAAAGTCATTTGGGTGGTGGCACAGAAGAGTTTACAGTAGATTATGACTATCTGGTTATCGCTATGGGAGCTCGAGCAAATACTTTCAACACCCCTGGTGTTGTAGAGAATGCACACTTTCTGAAGGTAGCTTTAAGAAACTGTCTTTACTGAATAAATGAGTCAATGAATTAAGGGTGAGCAACAACGATATTTGTTTGCAGGAAGTAGAAGATGCTCAGAGAATTCGTAGGAATGTGATAGATTGTTTTGAAAGAGCAAGCATTCCCAGCATAAGTGAAGAGGAGAAGAAGAGAATTCTTCACTTTGTGGTTGTTGGAGGTGGTCCAGCTGGTGTAGAGTTTGCTGCAGAGCTTCATGATTTTGTGACAGAGGATCTCGCCAAGTTGTATCCTGCCCTTAAACAGTATGCGAGGATAACACTCCTTGAGGCTGGAGATAATATACTGAACATGTAAATAACATTCTCCACCTACTATAATTGTATGAGGATCTGCGATAATAACAAGTTGGTTTTTTCATTACTTCAAACTACTATCATTTTTCAGGTTTGACAAAAGAATTACAGCTTTTGCTGAGGAGAAATTTGCGCGAGATGGTATTCAGCTGAAAACTGGATCAATGGTGGTGAAAGTAAGTGATCGTGAAATATCAACAAAAGAGAGAAGCACTGGACAAACTGTTACCATACCATATGGAATGTGTGTCTGGTCTACTGGTATTGGAACTCGCCCCGTCATTATGGATTTCATGAAACAAATTGGTCAGGTATATGTTCACTTTATTATTACTGCATTCCTTACTAATATTTACTTGTTTCAGCATCTTCTTATGTTCTGTTTGTTGATGGTTTTGCAGACAAATAGGCGAGTCTTAGCAACAGATGAATGGCTCCGAGTTGAAGGTTGCGGTGATATTTATGCTCTAGGTGATTGTGCCACAGTAAACCAACGCAAAGTCATGGTACACTTCATCAATCTTTAGATTGGTTTCTCATACTAAATTTGAACTGCAAAATCAACGCAAATAGTGTTTCTTGGAATTTGAAGAAAAGCTTCAACATGTATAATGATCTTTTATTTGGTAATAACTGTGAATGTTACCATTAAAAAGCAAATTTTCGATAAAGAACTACTAATTACAAATTCTGGTTATCAACTTTCTTGTTCTTGATTAACTATACCGAATGAAAGTGGACGAAATTTCATATATCTTTAAACAAGTTAAGGAACTACTAAGTTTTTTTAAAATATTTAGAATTTATATTTACATAACAGGAAGATATTGGAATCATATTTAGCAAGGCAGACAAGGATAATTCTGGTACCCTGAGAGCAGAAGATTTTAAAGAAGTGATCCATGATATATGTGAGAGGTATCCTCAAGTGGATCTTTATCTGAAGAAAAGGCAGCTGAATAACTTTAATGCTTTACTAAAGAGTTCAGAAGAAGATGCTGAAATTAACATTGAAAAGTTCAAGTCACTACTTGCTGAAGTAGACTCCCAGATGAAAAATCTTCCTGCTACAGCACAGGTAAATATATAGAGAGAGAGAGAGATTATTTTCTCTTGGTATATGCTTCTATAATTCCTCTATCTTATGCTTCGGTTTGTTATTTTCTACACTAGGTTGCTGCTCAACAAGGTACTTACCTTGCTGACTGTTTCAATCGCATGCAAATGTGTGAAGCTAATCCTGAAGGTCCACTAAGATTCCGAGGAACGGGCCGCCATCGCTTCCATCCTTTTAGGTAGGCATGAAACACCATCAACGCTAGCAAGAATGCTTAGGGACTACAGAAAAATATTTTAGGAAATCATATGAACTCCTCTTGGTTAGAGTTGACACTAATGTTTGCTCTTTACCTTTTTTCTGATCTTATGCTTCAATATTTGTTGATTTTTCACCCCTTCTTTTCCCCTCTCTTACAGGTATAGGCATTTGGGGCAGTTTGCACCATTGGGTGGAGAACAAACTGCAGCTCAACTCCCTGGAGACTGGGTTTCAATAGGTCACAGTACCCAGTGGCTCTGGTATTCAGTATATGCAAGGTAAGAAGTCTGTAACATAAAAAGAAAAAAACTTTTACTCGCACCTAGTGTTTGTACCAAACCAAACAATATTAACTTTTGGAGTTACAAACTAATATGTGCTTGGTTTCATATCTCAGCAAGCTAGTCAGCTGGCGTACAAGGGTGTTGGTGGTATCTGATTGGATAAGGCGTTTCACATTTGGGAGGGATTCTAGCAGAATCTGAAACAGCATTAAACTTATCAGACTACACCACAACTTTGATTTGTTGTTCTTTATACTTGCTGTATTTCAGCGCTACTTACTAGTATAATTGAGAAATTTTGTTAGTATTATATTTCCTGAACCGATTTCCTGGTTCCAAGTAATATTCATCAATATCCTTTAGCTTTCTATTCGTCTCTTTGGCACTTATCAAGGGCGTAAGGGCATATTATTAGACGCATTAACTCATTTATTATATCAATCGAATTTTGCATGCCTGCAAGTGTTTTTGCACTTCACTAATTAAGCATTTCAAAGATTTCCATCTAAAATAAAATGCATCAAGTGATTGCTACAAGCTTCAGCCACTCAATGAATCATGACAATATATAGACAACTAATGAGATACAGAACAAAGAAGGTGAGATTATTTCATAAAGGGTCAGGATGAAACACATTTAACAATTTTATAAATCTCTGTTTCTTCTGCAAAATGTTTCATGCTTCATGCAGCATAGAATCCCTTTTTCACCATTTACAATTTGCACTGAACTACCGATGAATGAGGTTACAACATCCAAAAAGATTAATTTGATATTTACAACACCAATCTTTAACTAGAAGTATTTTTCTCCCTCTCAGATGGGATAGGAGCATAGTAAGAACCAATGGAAGAGAGAAAGCACCTCGAAAAGTTCGTGAATATCCATCTCACTAGCGATAAGGTGTGTAGTCAAATCAGAGATCCAATCACCAAAAACATGGGAGAGCCAGTCTATGATGACTGGATGTCTGGTTATGGTTCTTCAAAATTTTGGCCTGTAACAAAAAGGAAATAATTTACAACTTCAGAACACATAGCAGGAATTCAAAACAAGAGGTTGCGCCTAACAGTAGTACTCTTAAACTATGAACATCATATTCTATTTTATGAAATACATACCACAACAGATCCATTCTTCTTGAAGATAGCAGCAGCAAGAACATGGAGCAAATCGATGCTCTTTGTAAACATTACTTAACAGGTATCCTCTATCTCTTTTGAAATGCATAACTGCAAAACTATCTGTTTCTCCGTTGAATATGGTTTGTTCCACGATGATCTGAGATTGATTCCTTCATCTCATTTGAAAAGGCAACAGCCAACTCCAACTTCCCCATCTTCTTTAAATTACTGACCAATGATCTGTAAACGTGAATTGATGGGCAGATTCCCCGGTGCTTCATCTCATTAAAAAGTCTTAGTGATTCCTCAATTTTACCAGATCTTCCAAAGCTGTCAATCAGAGCACTATAAGTCCGCAAATCTGGTTCAATTCCTCTCTCACACATCTCCTTGAAAAATACTAAGCACGACTCAAGCCTGCCAATCTTTCGCAATCCAGTAATTAAGGTATTATAAGAAAAAATATCAGGAATTAGATTATCCTCTTTCATGGCCACAAACTCTTTATGCATTTCATCTATTCTACCACACCGGCCTAAGATTCCCAAAATGGTGTTATATGTAATCACATCAGCTTTGGATTTCAAACTCTTCATCTGATCAAAAATCATCAAGGCCTTATCAACCTGTCCACATTCGGCAAAGGCAAAGATGATCCTATTCAAAACTGTAGTAGTAGTAGTGCTTGGAAAGATCAACTCAGAGATCTCCCGGACAAATCTTAGCAAGCAGGCAACATCATTTTGCTTGATAAAAGCCTGAGCAAAGAGAAGATATGTAGATGAATTCAGAGATTTGCAAGATACTAACAGATCCTTGAAACTTTGACATAGAAGGTCAAAGTCGTTTTCCTCGCCTGCAGCTTTCAGAAGGCGATTGTATGCATTGGGGGGAAGGAGGATATTTTTATCAAGCAAAGTCTGCAATAGCTTAGCGGCTGCTGATAGATTTCTGTCATTGCAAAACTTATCAACATAAGCAGCACAGAGTTCCTCTCCTGAACTTTGCGAATTAAGCATAACCGAAAGAACTTCTGTCAATGCTTCATCGACAAATTCAGCAGGAGATGCTTGGGTTGAGATTGATTGGCAGCTGACGAACAAAATACTAGGAGAAATAGTTGGCCAATCTAAGAGGGCTCCAACTGGGATGGATTTAATACAATTCTGTATTAGAAATTAGCAGTAAATCACAAGATTAAAAGACAAAAACCATGTAGTTTACCATCAGAAACAGCTAAAGCAAGTGCCCCAAGATACAGGAATGCAAAGGGAAATGAAGCCTGGTTCAGAATATCTTATCCATTCAATACAAGACAAAGCTGTTCCCTAACAAGGACTGTAGTTAGAAATTACAATCTCACAATTTATGGTTGCATAAGAAGTTTCGTAGCCTCAACATCAAATTTCCTGCTAATATCATTTTAACTTTTTCCCATTTACCGCTCAACCACCAAAAAAACAAAAAAAGGAAAAATCAAGGAAAAGAAGAAACAGCGTGTACTGCAACCTTTATAAAATGAAATTTCCATAAATCATATCTCTTATGAAAGTTCAAAAACCGGCTTGGTTGGGCCAGCTTGTCTCAAAGTTCACTTCTTTTAAGTTTTAACTGGTTACTAATATGATATTACACTCTTCGCGCACTTGCACAAATAGAACAATCCCCAATATATATATATATATATATATATATATATATATATATATATATAACAGCTAATAGAGAAAATGTAAGAAGGATCGAACTGAAGAATTTCCAAAGGGTAAAAGCCTAGAATAAGCATTTACTAGCATTAAGAGATAGAGAAGCTAAAAAACCAAAAGAATAATACTCACGTTAAGAAAGAAATTTCTACACCGATGCGGTGTATTGAATGGCCGAATTCCTTTCGCAGAGTGTAATCCAACAGAGATACTGTAGTTCAATCGATTGAAACAAGAATGGCATAAGAAAGTTAAAGTGTTCAGCTTTGCTCTGCCACTCAAAGCAGCTGCTACCATCTTTTTTCTGCAGAGATTTCAGGGGTTTATGTAACCCGAACTAGGGTTTTAAGCATTGGGTTGAGGAACTGTAGATTCGATGTCTGTGCAGAAGCGAGGGTGGATTTTGGGGTTGAGCCTAAAACCCCTTTTTTCTCAGGCTGTGTCGAGACTCAAAAGAGCTCAAAGAAAAACCCTTGTCGCATTTTCGGGTCAGGAATTTTTGGGGACGACATGTTTTGGGGAGAAATTAAAAAATAGCCATATTTATCGTGATCATTCAAAAATAGTCACAGTTTCAAAAATAATCAAAATTTAATTACTCTTTATATAAATTTAAAACTGAACAAAATGGGGGTTCAAAATTTTTTTTTTTTTAGCTAGTGGAAATTGAACCTATGACCTTATCAAGGTTTTGAACCCCTTGACCATTAAACTACACTTTTGAGTTGTGTTAAAGAGGTTCACAACTTAATATATAGAGGTAAAAGACAGATTTTGCCTCCTTATATATACAGTGTAATTTTTCTGCGAAGGGGGTTCGGATGAATCCCCTTCCACCCCCTAAATCCGCCCCTACTGGAAATTGGAGCACCAATCTCCAGTATATTATACTGTACCTTCCGAGTGTTGGAGTTCTAGTATAATATACTGGAAGTTCATACACAGGCGCACCGATCTCCAGTATATGATGCTGGAACTTTCCGTGTTGTAACAAAATAGTGACTATTTTTTAATCACTTTACAAACACGGGCTATTTTTGAATGACCAGTGCAAAAATTAACTAACACATGCTATTTTTACCGTGTTTTGCCTCTGATTGTTTAAAAACTTATAGGGATATTACCGATTGGGATACATAGACAGGGGTGTACAAGAAATACTTGAATTAAAAATTTAAAAACTGAACCCAAAAATAAAAAAAGCAACAACATATAGATAAGTAATAGTGACAACAAATAATAAATAGTAGTAGTAAATAATAAATTATCATTTTATGATATGATGGATTGAGATATAATACCTCTCTGCCCATTTTATATGATAGTATTATTTAGTGATGGAGTTTAAGATTTGCTTTGATTTATATTAAATCAATAGTTTTTAAACATTTGCTATTATCCCCGGGAATCAGGACGTGGAGGGGGTAGAGGAAAAGGGATCATGAAATTTAAACTAACTTCTATTGGGTGAAAGGCTTCCCTTGCACCATTATACGATAAGTCTTGGCGGTTAATAAGTAGTTGAAAATTTTAATTAGTTTAAATTTCTTGGAAGTTCTGAGGTTGTAAGAATAGAACGGTAGCAAATATTTTCGATGTCCCAAAAAAATTGGAAATGAGAAGAGGAGCATAAATATCATGTAAGGATATTAAGAAGGTTTACACGGTTCTTGACATATTCATTTCTTTAAGGATTTTGGTTGGACACTCAGATTATTTCGCACGGAAACCTTAAAGAAATGAAGGCCTCGTGTGAAATAATTTGAGTGTCCAACCAAAAATCTTAAAGAAATGAAGGCCTGGATGGGGTCAATGTGCGATCAAGAGGGCTTATGGCCTAGGTTGGTGACTTTCATTGCACTTTAGATGGGCGCCCGTTAAGGTCGGCCCAAGTGCCCGGGCCTACGTCATAATTTGTGGCGGCGGGGGGCGAACGGATGGCCCCTCTATCCAAGAAAAAGAAACATTTGATAAGT
Organism: Nicotiana knightiana; assembly: GCA_005239525.1. Taxonomy (NCBI): domain Eukaryota; kingdom Viridiplantae; phylum Streptophyta; class Magnoliopsida; order Solanales; family Solanaceae; genus Nicotiana; species Nicotiana knightiana. Next base: position 17,894 of record ML435628.1, read on the forward strand.
TTGTTCTCACTATCATAAGTTTATATTCAACATATGAAGACCACTCATAAGTCTAGATTCAAGATGTGTGAATCTCAAAAGATTATATTACAAGTGAAGAAGTTTGTTGAGCCATATAATGTCTCAGAAAATTAGATATGCGTGTATAAGGGTGCTGAGTTACATAGCTTCCACTTAGATTGTTCAAGCACAGAATATAGGATCGAAAGCTCTTGCTTGATCATGGATCTTAGCATGTGGAATTCCTACACTTAAATGAGTTTCCAGAAAGATTCAAGAACTTTCAAAATTTTCATTGCCTCATCAATGCGGAGTAAAAAGAGAAACCAATGTTTACTAGCTACTGAGGCATTGTTGAAGTCAATATTAGATCCAAAAACAGAACAAGAGGCAAAAGTTAAGTATAGTAAAGAGTGAGAAGCGTATGAAGATTCAATATTCTTCATACAATTTAGAGAAGACAAGCATATAAGTGTGCAACAAATGACATTATAAGCCAAACTGGTGAGAAAAACAACACTTGGTGAGAGTATAAGAAGATTGTAGTTCTAAAAGATCTATAAAAGAACTTTTAATATTCTGTAAGCGCAATGCAACACTGAGTTCAGTAGTTTAACAGGTAAATGAAAGAAGCTGAACTATATTAATATGACTGTCATCCTTAAATTAGAGTAACTCTGGAAGTTTGTCCCTTGCAAAGAGACCACATATGTGAACAGAGCCATCATCTTCTAAATTTCCAGGTCAAACAAAGCTTCTACTGATGGAAATGAAAGATTATCATGAATGTATTGCGAAAGACATGACTAGCATTCTACTTGCAAGGAATGTAAAAGACGTGTGCCCATGAGATCTGTCAACATATCTATGCAGACTGGGAAGCATAAAGATGCTAGGGAGAGTAAAATTACACCTGTTGAGGCAAATAAAATTTGAACTTGAAAAATAGAAGGAGCAGTGAAACTAGAAAAGTACGCAAAGCTAAAATCAATTATAAGATGAACGGTTAGACTATAAGATATTCTTGAATTGCTCAGTGAGCTTTTCAAGAATGGTATGTCAGCTGTTTATATAGCATACCAAAAAACTTAACAGAAAAATCTTTTATCAATGAAGTCACAACATTACATACCAAAACAGACAAGAGAATAAAAAGACCTTATATCGATGAAACCACCACCAGTAAATAGGGAAGTCTCCAAGGGGAAGGAAAGACAAATCTAGTCTTGGTAAGAACATTGACACCCGAGCTATATTAGCTTCAGCCCCTATACCTTAAGAAGCTGGGATAATGTGTAAAGGTGGCATTAGTTACACAAGGATGTATGAGCTGATTAGAAAAGAAAGTAAGTAAGATGCTTCTTAGTATGATAAAAAGGTTAGCAGCTTCTTTAGAGGTGGAAAATGCAACTTCCCTTTGGATTTTCTCAACTTAATAACTTGATAGTTTTAGATATATATCATATGATGTTTTAGGACATAAAGTTCATGAATACAAAAAGGCTTGTTCTCCAACAAGAGGAGACCAGTGTCTTCCCATGACCCGTTTACAATGTTCAGTTGTGTAACTGACATCATAGCCAATGATGTCCTCTACTCGGAGAAGAAGCTGGTACCGGAAAACCTTGAATTGAGGTTGAGTAGACTGTTTGGATACTTAATGATTTAAAAGTGTCCTCAGTACACACTCTTAACATATCCAACAAACGGGTAAGCCGCTGTCAAATTCTACAACAACAACAACAACAACAACAAACCTTGTGTAATCCCACAAGTAGGGTATGGAGAGGGTAATGTGTAGGCATATCTTACCCCTACCTTATGTGGGTAGAGAGGCTGTTTACAATAGACGCTACTGTCAAATTCTAATTCTGAAAATAAGTCATATTCTATGAACCTGGAATCCTGATACAAATGAACTAGAAATCTTAAAATCCATTAACTCCCTCAAGCATGAGATCTCATATTATCATCAAAAGAGAATTATGAAGCACAGAAGTAAGTTTCTTCCGTTACATATTCTCAGTAATGAAATGCAGCTGACACAACATATAACAAGAAGCAATAGAAAAATCCAGCATTCTGCTTAGTAAAAAAAATAACTTGGCCACATACTGCAACACAAAACCTTATTCATATTGTACCATACAATGTAATTCAGAAGCTAATACCAGTTTGAGGAAGCAAAAGAATGCTTCTCCATTCAATTAAAAGGCAAGAATGAACAAAAATTAAAAGGCAGGATTGAAAATTAAAAGAGCATGAAAAGAGTTAGCAGCTCCCTTTTATTACACACATTATTCCTCTTCAGCATCTTCCTCTGCAAAACTTAGAACTTGACAGACAGATGGTTCCTTATCTTCATCACTACTGAAAAACGATTTTTTGCCTATCAACTCTACCACTCTTTTAGCAGGTCCAGAATCCCTAGGAGTCTCATTCACAGACCGAGAAATCCTAATTCGCGGAAGTAAATCAGGCTTCACAGTAATGCTAAGTGGAGATTTCTCACTCTCCGTACTTCCATGAACTATGATCTCACTAGGAATTTCCCATCTCTTTTTCACCCTACTTTCAGTACCCAAATTCTTGCTCTCAGTTTGAGACACACGCGTTTTCCCGACAGATAACGATCGTTTCTTATCATTTCTCTTACTCTGATCCTTATCATTCTCAGGTAAAGACCTTTTTCTCACTACTGATGACTGAGTTGTACCCTGATTATACCTACTAGCCACAACTCTCCCTGGCCTCTGCGGCTTCTTGTTAGCAGCAGACGACTTTTCGACATCTTTAAACAAATTCTTTGGCTGAACTGAACTCAGAAATCCATCATCTTTTTTCAGATTCTTCTTTGATGCAACTGTAGTAACTGCCTGTCTTGTTGTAACCATTGTTCTGGCAGCAGATTTTCTTGATTTAGGACTAAGGCTTGAACTTTTTCCCTCTTCTTCAATCTCTTGAAGCTTCCAAAAACACGACTTTCGCCTGTTTTGTATCGACTGAACAGGTGTAATAATCATCTCTTGTTTTCCCAATTGCCGTGCCTTTGTTGTCCCTGCTAGAATCTCTGATGGTCCCATACTCAACCCTCGCCGCCGCGTTCCAGTAAAAATCTCAGATGGTCCTAAACTAAGACCCCTTCTCTGCTCCACCTTTGTTCTTGCACTCATTGATGTACGCTCTTCAATCTTAATAACACTTTGTTTTGGCTCCATAAACTTTGCTGCCACAACCCTTCCTCGCTTTTCAACAGTCTTAGCAACAGTTTTCCCAGCCTTTTCAATTCTCAAAGCCTCTAATCTTGAATTCAACCTACTAATCTCCATCTCAATTTCTTCAATTTCCTCGTCTATTTTCTTCTCATCACGGAAATCATTTTCCTTTCCGCCTTTTCTAGCCGCCATCTCATCAATACTCTGTTTGGAATTGGGCTTGTTCAGCTTGAGTCTTGAATTCTCCAGAGCCACATTAGGGTTAAGTGGCTTTATAGGTAACGGAGATGAGAGATTAACAGATGAATTCTCAAACAAAGGAGTTTGATTTTCCTTACTTGAGAAATCAGATTCAAAGGAATCTGATGGCCTAACCGAAAGGGGTTTCAGAGGAGACCAAGAACGTTTCAGCGAAGACAAATCTTCAGAATCTCCATTATCAAATGCTGCATTGTTCCATATCTGAACATCTGCTGGGTCAATCCCTTCTGGGTATTGTAACACACTCATTTTTCTCAATTGGGTTTCAAAAGTTTACACAGAAGAAGTTCAAAAAAGATAAATCTTGGAGATTTCTTGATGTAGAGGAAGAGAGAGGGAGATGAGAAAGTTGGTTCTGAATTAGGGAAAATTCTTTCAGGTTTTTGTATTTTCAAGTTTTTGACCGTTGGGACAGGGAAATTAAACGTTGGATTGCCCGCTCCATCGTGGCCGTTAAATATAAAACGGTTCTCATTGACGCTCCGATTTTGATTTTAAAGGCTAAATATTGGGTAGAAAACGGAGGTTAAGTTCTGATTTAACATCATGCTCACGCTCCTTCTTCCATTTAGTGGAATGACATGATAATACGTCCAACGTCGTCAATGTTATAGCTCAATTTAATCTAATTCCAGATGTGAAGGCTCTATCACAATTTAGTTCTCAACTTTTAATAAAGTACGTCATTCACTATTTAGTACGTAAAATATCTAATTTTGTAGAGAGACCATAGGATCACGTACCTTATATTTTTGCCTATAATTCGCCCCTAATTCAAGTTATGTAAAATTTAATCAATATTTTAAAATATATTCTTTAATCATATATCTACATTAGAAGAATTATAACTTATAATACTTTTCGTATAGTTGTTGAATATATGCATTTCAATGTTAAAATACTAAATTGAACTAATTCAATTTAACTTCAAAGATCAGTCAAATTGACTTATCTAATAATTTTTCTCATAAGATTTTAAGTTTGCTCAAAAATAAGCTTTAGACCTTGGTAAAAAATTCCATTAGTTGCAAGAAAGAAAAAAAAAGCGTGTCTGGCAATCTTTTGATCCGCTTGTTAATGTACAGTCGCCATTTGAAACATAGATGAAAAATACTCGACTTTCATTCATAAATAGTTTTTTGCCTTTATCTTCTTCGTTGAAAGCAATAAAGACCCACTTTTTTTATCGTCTTTGCTTTTTTTGTATATGGTATTTATTGACATAGAGAAAGGATACGATAAGATCCTTAGAGACGTTCTTTGGAAATGTCTGAAGGTGTACTAATAGCGTACATTAGAGCGATAAAGGATATGTATGATGGAGCTAAGACTCGGGTTAGGACTGTAGAATGTGACTCACAGCTTTTTACGGTGAATATGGGGTTACACCAAGGATCTGTGTTCAACCCCTTCTTATTTGCCATGGCGATAAACACCCTAACATACCATATTCAAGGGGAGGTGTCATGGTATATGTTGTTCGCAAACGCTATAGTTCTGATTGATGAGGCGCAATACGACGTTAATGAGAGATTGGAGGTATGGAGGCAGGCGCCGGAGTTCAAAGGTTTCAAGTTAAGCAGGACTAAGATGAAATATCTGGAGTATAAGTTTAGCAACATGACGGGGAAAGCGGACGTGGAAGTGAGGCTCGAGTCACAAGTCATCTCAAAAGAAAAAGTTTCAAGTACCTAGGGTCAATTATCCAAGGAGATGGGGAGATCGACGAAAATGTCACGCACCGTACTGGGATGGGATGGATGAAATGACGGTTAGCGTCTGAAATTTTGTGTGACAAGAATGTGCTACCGAAACTTAAAGGTAAATTCCATATAGCGGTGGTTAGACCAGCCATGTTGTATGTGGCTGAGTGTTGGCCAGTCAAGAATTCACATATCCAAAAGATGAAAGTAGCCGAAGTGAGGATGTTGAGATGGATGTGCGAGCATACTAGGCTGGATAAGATTATGAATGAAGATACTCAGGAGAGGCTGGGCGTTGCTCCCATGAACGACAAGATGCGGGAAGCGAGGCTTATATGATTCATGCATGTACATAGGAGAAACCTAGATGCTCCGGTTAGGAGGTGTGAGCGGTTGGCTTTGGCAGGTACGAGAACAAGTAAATGGCGGCCTAAGAAATATTGGGGCGATGTGCAGGCAGGACATATCATTAATTCAGATTTTCGAGGACATGACTCTTGATAGGAAGGTGCGGAGGTCGAGCATTAGGGTTATAGGCTAGGGGACAGGGCGTTTTTCCTCTTGTACCAGATAGTCTGAAAGAGTTTTGTCTAGGACGGCTAGCGGTTTATGTTGTGTTCACACTATTTTTTGTTTTGCACGGTATTGTATTATTGCCCTTCTACTTATTTGTTGTCTCTTACAATGCTGATACTATTTTTCTGATTTCTTTTGTTGTGACGGGTCTATTCTTTTATTCTTTTCTAATATTATTGTCTCTTCAGTTGAGCCGAGGGTATCCCGAAAACAGTTTTTTTACTTTTTAAAGGTAGGGATGAGGTCTACGTACACTCTATCCTTTCCAAACCCGACTAATGAAATTTTACTGAGTTGTTATTATTCTTTGCTTTTATCGAACATTAGAATATTGTCCTGGAGTTCGAAACGTTTAAATGTGAAGCTCCAACACACTTGACTGAAATTCAAAACTCTTGTATATGAAACTACAACGTAGTGTACTAGATGGAGGAGCACGAATATAATATTTAAGTTTCACTTTATATCACTTTTCCACCTATAAGACAATATCCTAGAGTTTCACATGGAGTATCATTTTTATGTAGGTATCACCTATGAACTTAATTATCCCACTATTTTCAGGTAAAACTTATGACATTATCCCAATTATTTACTCCGGTACCACCCATGAAATTACAGTGCTATTTGTATATTATGCCTTTTTATAATTTTAAATTTAAGAAAATGATCATGTTAGATCTTTTATGTGTAAAAGACAGATTTCTTATGTGTAAAAATAAATCTTCCATGTATAAAAAAAAAAATAGGGTCATAAAATTAAAATCGAGTTTGTAAATAGCCAAAAAATCAATTGACCCGAAACTACCTCGTTATAAAACCTAATAAAAGTGGAACTTTAAGATAGTGCTTTGGAATTCAAACTTATACAATTAAATAGTCATGAAACTGTCCCAGAATTTGAACCATCTCATTGTCGAATAAAGGCTCAAACTCTATGAATTTATCCTAGAGTTTGAACTACAAGAATTTTCATGTAATGTAAATCGTGATAGTTCAAACTCCAGTAAAATTTCTGGAGCTTTTTTATGTTTTAACTTGAAATATTTTTGTCCAAATTTTAATATTTTCGTAAAAAAGGCTAAAATATAAATAATTTAATAACAGTGGCTAAATGTTGATTAGCAGACTAAAAAGTGGTATTGTCCAATTTTTTTTGGAAAAGAACAATGAAAAGACAGGTTCTTAGTGGGCAAAACCCGATTGATTCGATTTGTTGCATGGAAGAATATTTAACTAAACTTTTGTTACAAGAAAATACATCAATTATGCCGAAAATTACAACTAAGTTGACACATAAGATAAGCAGAGTTAATTATATTCATGGTCATTGAACTTTTCTGTTTGTTATCAAAAAGTCACTTTTCTTTTTTTTGTTCAACTTTGTGTTCATTACACAAAAGTCAATTTTCTTTCTTTTGTTACACAAAAATCATTTTACTTTGCTCTAGTTATCACAAAAGTCACATTTTTACTTGAAAAGTCTATTATGCCCTTGATATTACATAAACCTTCATATTTATATAATACCTTCTATATTATACACTATATAATATATTTTTAACTATATATTTTATTTATAAATAAAATAACTTAATATTATTTTATTTATTATTTTTATAATATATTTCTATATTTAACTTTTTCTTAACGTTAATTTTCAAAATATATTAGTAGCGTTATTAAATTTGTCAGTAACTTTAATATATATTAGTAGAGAAATAAATAGACAAGTACATGTTTGAGAGAAAATTCGCATGTAAACAAACAAAGAAAATGAGAAAAAAATCATATGTTAATATAAAGGAAAATCCCTAGGTAACTCTACATACGAATTTAGCTGGGGATATTATCCTGGGGAATTACCTGAGCAATTGATTATTTGAAAAATTATACTACTAGAAATTCGAGAAAAATCGTCCAAAAAAATCAACCAAAGTTGGTCGGTGATGGCCACTAACCGTCCCAAACGCAACCATTAACGTGTGATCGGTATTTTGTAGGTCGGAAGGGCATACTGACTAAAGTTGGTCGGAAATTACCGATCAACTTTTGTCTGTCAATTAAATTCAAAAAAAAGAATTGCTGAAAAAAAGTTATTTTATAACACTACTAACATATCTTGAAATTAAAGTTAGAAAAAAGTAAATATACTAACATATCATAAAAATAATAAATAAAATAATATTAAGTTATTCTATTTATAAATAAAATACATAGGTAAAAATATATTATATAACATATAATATAGACGGTATACATAAATATGAAGGCTTATGTAATATCAAGGGCATAATAGATTTTTCAAGTAAAAATGTGACTTTAATAATAACTAGAGCAAAGTAAAATGATTTTTGTGTAACAAAAGAATGAAAAATAACTTTTGTGTAATGAACAAAAAATTGAATGATTTTTACGTAACAAAAAAAAAAGAAAAATAATTTTTGAGTAACAAACATAAAAATTCAATGACCATGGTATCATGCCATCTAACACATTTAATTTAAACTTCTGTATCTTATCTCTGCTGATAAATAACGACTTTCAGCCAAACAATAGGAGAAATATGGATTAAATAGGGTAAAAATAAGAGAAATGGGAAAAGACGTGTTTTGATCTAGATATGAGTTTGTTGTCTTGATGATGTAGCGATGTGCTTATTTGACAGTTTTTTCTTATGTGATAGCTTAGTTATAACTGAAAACCCAACTTAAGTTTAGAGTTACTTATACCTTTTCCCTATAATTAACTTAAAAAAATCAACCAAACAAACCAAACCTTCACACTTTATATATGAGACCCCTTAATTCTATATATGTTAGTTTGAGTGCCCATATGATTCACTAAAGAACTTGGTTCTCTATCGTATTTCTTAAACTTGAAGTGAAGTAAACATAACAGTTTTTACGTGAAAAATCACCCGACTCAAAAGGTGCAAAACCACGACGTACTTCATAGGATTTTCAACTTCAACTCCTCTAAAACAATGAACCCAAAATGTATCAATTACAAGATTGTAATTCAATATTCTCCGGTATTCTTACTATGCCTATTTGATTTACAAGTTACTTTAACTTGTAACACAAACACTCACTCCAACTCAGTAATTGTTTGTGACACTTGGTTACAACTCGATTTTTCTAAAACACATTTGCTAGACTGACTCAAGAAGAATGCAATACAAGTACTCGACTAAAGTGAACAACATATGATTTTTCAGTTGATATGTTAAAGGATAAAGTTAGAAGTCCAAAAGGATACTATTTAACGCATAGACTTAAGATCTTGTAGGAATTCTATACATAGTCAGCTTCTCCTTTGATAGGACTCTTACTGTTCCAAGGATTCCATAAGTTGACTCTTGTCTCTGACTCAATTATCCATATGTTCTTGAGCAACAACCTTTATCACTTGTGGCAGCCTTCTTCTACCAAACTCGGACAGACCTGGGTAACTTTGAGATAAAGTTAATATCTTGTACAGATGTACAATCATCAACCAGAGGAGTTGGTCCTTTATCCCGTGGAGCTGGTTCTTAGAACATTTAAGCAGTTACGTTGAGGATCTGATTCTTTAAGTCATTGGATTAAAACAAACTTTGTTAATTATCAAAACCTCAATACACAATCATATATACAAACTCAAAATTCAATGAATTCCTGAGCCCTTATTTTGGATTTGGATAGAACAAAGACTAGTAGATTCTCCTCCGTAATAATGTACTCCCTTTGTTTCAATTTAGATGATGTTGTTTCACTTGACACAAAGTTTATGAAAAAAAGAAGATTTTTGAAACATGTAGTCCTAAAAGCTTAAGGGACAAAGGCCTTATGGGGCCATAACATTTGTGTGGCTAGGGGTGGGCATAGTTTTGGCAAACCCAAAATCCGAACCGAAATCTGATTTTTTTAAAATTTTCGTTTGAATTTTTGGATTATGGATTGGAGTTCGCATTTTACTTAAAAATTTTGGTTTTTGGATTTGGGACTTTGAAATTTACATGACATCCGACTATTGTTAGTCCCTTCATCTATGATTTTCTTTTCT
>ML435629.1:859-40499 GCA_005239525.1 Nicotiana knightiana
GAAAGTCATAACCGAGGGTTTAGAGGTTGGATTAGAGATAACGATACCTCGGGTGCAATCTAAAGTGAACTGTAATGCAATCTCGCTAGCGTAACTTGAGAGAGTGCGTCTAGTAAATTATCATAATTACTTGAGAGAGATTTATGATAGATAGAGTGTTCATGATTGATAGAGTCAACTAATCAAACTATAAGAAGCATCCAAGAAGGAAGTTCACCAACGGGGGAAACCATAACCTTAGACATTTATTATAATTGTTTACACCATATTGTTAGTTAATCATTAGTTTATTAATTTTGTCAGTAGAAATAGTAAAACATCAACAATTGATATTCAAAAGCCTTGAGAAAATTGATTAAGTAAAAGTTTCGTATTCTGACGGCTTGATTGATACGTAAATTCCTTGTGGGATCGACTCTGGGCGTAATACCCCAGATTATATTTGCAACGCCCGTTTAGTCTTTCTGTAAGACATAGTTGAGCGTGATCAAGTATCGGACGTGCAATTTTAGATACTTGATTAATTATGGAAATTGTACTTCGCTTTACGGATTTCTCTTGTTTTACTTGAATTGCATAGCTCACATGTATATTCGTGAGTGGGGTCAGTGACCTGTTAAAGTTTCATATTCTTATGGGATCGGGTTGATTGCCTCATCACTACTCTTATGGGACCGGGTTGAACGCCTCAACAGTACTCTTATGGGATCGGGTCTTTCGCCTCGACAGTATTATGTAATACACTCTTACGGGATCGGGGCGTTCGACTCGGCAGTATTATGTAACACTATTCTTATGGGATTGGTCATTCGCCTAGGCAGAATACACTATTCTTATGGGACCGGACCGAACGTCATTGCATGATATCATACCATCATTCTTATGGGATGTTCGCCTCGCAGAATCGTGTGTGATATTCGATAAGGATTTGGCGTATCTATAAATCTATCTAACTTGAGACGTGATATCTAAGAGGTTTTTGATCTGGCATACATTCCATTCGCGATAGTATTCGGTATTTGAGGATAATGTAAAAGTTTTTTATATAATAAAATCAATTACAAAATAATTACAGATAAATTTCAGTGATAAGTATTAATTATTGACCTATTTAAAATGGTAACTAACTATTATAAGATAACTAGATACGCATTCATCGATAGACTTATTCTTTATGATAATTACTATAAGACTTCAAATTAGACTGATAGTATAAAAGAATTTTACATTGTCAAATAACTTAAAATTTATATCTGCCTTTTGAATTCCCATGATTTCGAACTCTCACAGCTACCTATTCCTTCGGCAATGCAAATGCTAACAGAATGCAATCTCAACTTTCCTACTCTCTTAGTCTCTCACTCTCAAAGCACACTCTTAAAGAAATGAAAAAAAAATATGAATTTGGTGATAGAAATATTAACAGGAATATTGTTTCACATTCAAGTAGGCGAAGATACCACGGTGGCAGATTTGAAGAGAGAGATAGGGAATCAAGAAAATCTTCCTGAGAATCGTCTTATCCTAATGCTGAATACATGTGGTAATTTTTCCATGTTGAGTGATGATGAAGTCCGCCTTGTAGAACATGGAGTCAAAGATGGATCTCATTTTTACCTCTTTTTTAAGCATCCCCATAACAATGGTGAAAATCAAGATGGTGATGGTGATAATGTCAGTATGAATCCTAAAACTCCGACTTCTGAAGACGAATCTGTTCCTAATACAAATAAATAGGTGCGAATTAAGGATTTTAAGTTGTTGCTATGAATTTAATAAGGTCTAATGTTGTGATTCGTGATATGGTTTTGCCAGCATTTGGATCATGTCGCACTTACCCATCTACCATGAATCGATTATCGATCCTCTTGGGAAAAGAAGAGTTGTAATCTGCATCTAGCAAAAAATATCTCTCTCTATTATTCTGCTGAAATCCACTACATTTTCATGTCTGTTCCTCTAGGTATGCTTGTGGTTTTCCATTGACATTTCGATACAATCGTTCTTAGTGCGAAATTCTGGTTATTAACATCAGCCACTAAATGCCAGGTGGACATATAAGTCTGCTCAAATGAATCAATAAACACAAGGAAAATTTATTTTAGATGAGAATTCATGTTATTCTTTCTCCTCTAAGCCTATGTAACGTTTTAAGTGATGCTTACGGCTTGTTTGGATGGTTGTTACGTATTGTTATTTTAAATATAATGTTTGTTTTTATTGTTTATTTAAATTTTATTGTATAATACTGTTAAATCCGTGTTATGTAGCGATGAAAAGTACCACGTTTATGTAAGGCAAACGACACAATCTATCCAAACGATGTATTCATCCAAACAAGTTGAGGGGTCGTTTTGTTTTAAGTTAAAGAAAATTTAATCATCTTACTTATACAGCACTTGATTTCTGGTATAAAAAATGTGGGTATCCATGTATTCTTATCCACATAACAAGAGAATATTTGCATTATTATTATTCACTGAATGTGTTTGGCAAAGAAACATATAAGTTTGATGATAGGAGGTTGATCTAGCAAAAGGTGAAATCAGTAGCTACTATTAAGAAATCAGAACCATCATGCATCCTCTTTTCCATTAACATAGTACTCAACAACTGATTTCATTCCAAAAGAAATATTTACAAATTGAGTTTAACTTCTATGGTGTAAAAAATTTTACTCAATTAAATCAACTATAAGGTAATTACAAATAAATTTTCGCCCAAAAGTATGGCCTGATGGTCAATTAAGCGAGTAAAAATCGAGACGAAAAAGTAATTTATTTGGTGTAGAGAATTACCTCCTACTTGTCTGGTGGCGAGATGTAGCAGGTACTCGATAGAATAGTCGAGGCACATGCAACTTGGACCAGACACCATTGTTATAATAAAAATAATAATTACAAAGAAATTTCTATAATACGCATTTGTCAGTAACTAAAATTAATTTACTAACCCTGGCTTAATTACACTAACAGGAAAAAAGTTACACGGTTATAGTGTTTATTAACCACAAGGGCTTGAGCATAGAAGTAATAGAAAAATCAGTGCACAATCACTTACCAAAACATTATATTTAAAAAGAATGCGAGATTGATCAGCTGGTGGATTAGGAAAACTCAAGTAGTGGAAAGACCAGTTGACTTTTGGAGCTCTTGCATTTAAAAGAAATGTTGCAAAAGTCAAATAATTTTATGTTGACTACGATATTTGTAAAGATATCTAACTACAATAAAACTTGTACAGTGATTCTTATATAGTTTTTAAATATATAGTACTTAGTAGTTTACTTACAAAATCAAATATTAATACCAAATTTAAACAAAAAAAAAAGAGATGTTCATACACTTGTGACACCGGGTTTTGGGGTTTCCAGTGAATATTCAAAGTTTTACCTAATATTATTATCATTTCGTTTTATGTATTATTCATACTCCGTATTTTGGTAAAGAAGGACGTATGTTTTCATGAGTTGCAAATTCAATTCTATTTATTTAATGAAAATTTTGATTTTAAAGTTAAAATAGATAATTATTTTGGAGGTTCACGCGTTGCTTGTTTAACAGAATCGTTGAGCTCCATCACGGTCTATTATAAGATTTGGGTCGTGTCATAGAATTAGTTAGCATTAACTTAAGTTGCAGTTAGGGTGTTAGTTAGCTTGTATAAATAGTAATATTTTATGTATTGTAGCACAACATTTCAATCTCAAATAGAATGAATCATTTCTTCCCTGCTCTTCATCTTCTTTGTTTCATTTGCTAGGCCTCATGGCTGAGCTTCATTAATAGAATAAATAAAAAAAAATAAAGAAAATTGGTTATAATTGAGTATTAAAAGTCAAATTGGTAATGTCCCAACCCGAATTACCTTCCGAACGGTCTCGTGACGGCACCTAGTCTCTACGACTAGGTAAGTCTAAAATTTACAGAAAATAAGACAAAACAATAATAGAAACAGTAAAGAAGAAGCAATACTATAAAATTTAGCCGCTCGGCATTTACAGTTTTTACTTTCCCAAAACCCGGAACATCACAAAGTCACAAACTCTGAACTACTGTAGCTCTATACAAAGGAATAAGGAAAATGTATCTATATATCTCCTATATCTATACTAGAGTAGGAAGGGGACTCGTGAGATCCTGCGGACGCGGCAGAATTACCTCGCGGTCTCCTAAGCAGCTGCTAAGTTACGCCTAGCCACTGTACGGTGCACTAGTACCTGGATCTGCACATGGGGAAAACATGCACAGGAAAGGGCGTGAGTACTCCACATTCGGTACTCAGTAAGTGCCAAGCCTAACCCCAGTCAAGTAGTGACGGGGTCAGGTTGAGGCTCTACTGAGTTTTAAAACAAGTCAATTATAAATTTAAACAGTGAAATATAGATAAGCAATGATAAACAGGATTAATGGAAACTGGAAGAATTAATAACAAAAAGAGAGCCCTCGGCTCAGCACAACATATATCTCAACAGTAAATATGCAATGAAGTACAAAGGGAAAGCTCTCGGATCTCACTATGTAGTCCCAATTTAAATATGCTATGCAGTACAGAGGGAAAGCTCCCGGATCTGCGTCCGTAGTCCCAATTTAAATATGCAATGCAGTGCAGGGGGAAACCTCCCGGATCTCGGTCCATAGTCCCAATTTAAATATGCAATGCAGTACAAGGGGAAAGCTCCCGGATCTCGGTCTGTAGTCCCAATTTAAATATGCATTGCAGAAGTATGTTGGATACGGCTTAATTAAACAGTTCAGGAAAACAATAGGCAAGAATAAAGTAAAACTACCTAAGCATGGTGCAACTACTTGGCAAATAAGAGGAAATCAAGTAAGAACAGGTAGGCATACTTATTCTTAAGCTAACTACTCAGTTAAGACAGAAAACAGTAATATAGGAATGAAAATGAGTGATTGCATGGATGAAAAAATAGAATTTTAGCAACAATGACCCGTGTACGCACTCGTCACCTCACGTACGCGGCGTCCACGTAAAACAATCAGTATAAAAATGCCTAAGGGGAAGTCCCCAACACAGAGTTAGGCAAGCCACTTATCTTGACTGCGCTAATCAACTCAATACCACGCTCTTGCCACGAGTATCCAACTCCGGGTGGACCAAATCTAGTTAATTCGATTGCATAGTGAAAATATCATTTCAAGGAAAAAAAATAACTAATAAGTTCGAAGCTAATACGCGAAATTAGGAAATTCGCCCAAAATGTCCCCTGGGCCCACGTCTTGAAATCGGGTGAAAATCATATTTTCCGGACACTCATGCACTCACGAGTCTAACCATATAAGAATCTCTCAAATCGGAGGTCAAACACCCAATCAAAACTCAATAACTCGGTCTATGAAGTTCATCTCATTTTTCCCATTTTCTACCCAAAATTTTCGAAATTAAAGGTTGAATTTAAGATTGGAATCATAAAAATTGATCTATAACGTATAGAAATAACTTACACAAGTTACCCAGGTGCAAAAGCCTCCAAAAATCGCCCCTCCCGAGCTCTCAAATTCAAAAGTGGTGAAAATAACATAAACCTTCGGATTTGGGCTTTAAAAGACTGCCCAAGTATTTCTTCTATGCGATCGCATACAATGAGTCGCGATTGCGGAGACTATTCCACCACGCGCCTAAAATCCCTTCATCGCGTTCGCAATTACAGGTCTGCGTTCGCGGACCTTCTCCCCTCACAGCTATGCGATCGCGTAAGGGGCCACGCGACCGCGTAGAACAAACACTGACCCTTCCTCAGACCTAGAAACTCCTATGCGATCGCGATCCGTGATATGCGATCGCGAAGACCAAGGTTCCCTCACTCTGCGATCGCGATTGGCCTTGTGCGATCGCGAAGAAAAAATCACAGACTTCCCATACTTACCTTATGCGATCGCGGATGTACTCAT
Organism: Nicotiana knightiana; assembly: GCA_005239525.1. Taxonomy (NCBI): domain Eukaryota; kingdom Viridiplantae; phylum Streptophyta; class Magnoliopsida; order Solanales; family Solanaceae; genus Nicotiana; species Nicotiana knightiana. The sequence goes on from ML435629.1 coordinate 6,772, forward strand.
GCGATCGCAGAGAACAAAGAACTGCTGTAGAAAAAAACCAGAAAAATCTACTAAGGCTATTAAGCCAAAATGCCCGTTTCGGCACCCGAGGCCCCCGAGACCTCAACCAAAATTACCAACCAACCCTAATACCTCATTCAAACTTGGTCGAGCATTAAAAAAATATCTCATAACATCAAAATCATCAAATATGCTTAGATTCAAGCCTAAGAACTTATGAAATTTCTAGAATTCACATTCGATGCTGAAACATGTCTAAACTCATCTGAATGACCTCAAATTTTGCACACATGTCATAAATGACATTACGGACCTGTTGTCACTTTCGGAATTCCATTCCGAGTTCGATATTAAAATTTCACCTATCGGCCGAAATCGCCAAAATTCTAACTTTCTCCAATTCAAGCATAAATCTACAACCGACCTCGAAAATACATTCTGAACATGATCCTAACCCCGGAATCACCCAACGGAGCTAACGGAGTCGACGGAATTCCATTCTGGATCCGTCTTCACACAGCTCTAGCTACAGCCTGATTTCAAAGGCTAAAATCCACATTTAAGGACTATGCGTCCAAAATCACTCCGGATTTTACCACTCAATACTCCGACAAGTTTCAATAACATAAATAAACATAGGAGAAGAATTTATTAGGGTATCGGGGCGTTAACTCTCAAAACGACCGACCGGGTCGTTACATTCTCCCCCTCTTAAGAAAATCGTTCGTCCTCGAACGAGTATAGAAACACACATGAAGCTGTGAAAAGATGAGGGTACTGACTCCGCATGTCCTGCTCGGTCTCCCAAGTCGCCTCCTCGACCGGATGACCCTTCCACTGAACCTTGACTGAGGCAATATTCTTCGACCTGAGCTTCTTGACCTGCCTGTCCAAAATAGCCATTGGCTCCTCAACATATGATAGATCCTTTCCAACTGGGCTGAGCTGAAATCCAAAACATGAGTCGGATCACCGTGATACTTCCGGAGCATGGAAACATGGAATACCGGATGAACTCCTGCTAGGTTGGGAGGCAAAGCCAACTCATAAGTGACCTCCCCAACCCGCTGCAACACCTTAAAAGGGCCAATGAACCTCGGACTCAGCTTACCCTTCTTCCCGAATCTCATGACGCCCTTCATAGGCGATACCTGAGCAAAACCCGATCACCAGCCATAAATTCCAAGTCACGAACCTTTCGGTCCGCATAACTCTTCTGCCTGGACTGAGCTGTGCGAAGTCTCTCCTGAATCACCTTCACCTTTTCCAGGGCGTCCTGAACCAAGTCTGTACCCAACAATCGGGCCTTGCCCGGCTCAACCCATCCCACTGGAGACCTGCACCGCCTACCGTACAAAGCCTCATACGGCGCCATCTGAATGCTGGACCGGTAGCTGTTATTATAAGCAAACTCTGCAAAGGCAAGTATCGATCCCATGATCCTCCAAAATCCATCACACAGGCACGGAGCATATTCTCAAGAATCTGAATCGTGCACTCGGACTGCCCGTCCGTCTGAGGGTGAAAGGTTGTACTCAGCTCTACTCTGGTGCCTAACTCCTGCTGAACGGCTCTCCAGAATCATGAAGTGAACTGTGTACCTCTATCTGAATGATAGATATTGGAATACCGTAGAGGCGAACAATCTCTCTGATATAAATCTCCGCCAACCTCTCGGAGGAGTATGTAGTCAACATAGGAATGAAATAGGCTGACTTAGTCAGCTGATCCACAATCACCCAAATAGCATCGAACTTCTTCAAAGTCCGAGGGAGTCCAACCACGAAGTCCACGGTGATCTGCTCCCACTTCCACCCTGGAAGCTCAATCTGTTGAAGTAACCCTCCCGGTCTCTGATGCTCATATTTAACTTGCTGACAGTTGAGACACTTGGCCACAAAATCCACTATATCATTTTTCATCCTTCTCCACCAATAGTGTTGTCTCAGATCCTGGTACATCTTCGAGGTACCCGAATGAATGGAATACCGCGAGCTATGGGCCTCCTCCAGAATCAACTCTCGAAGACCATCCACATTTGGCACACAGATCCGACCCTGTATCCTCATCACACCAGCATCTCCTATAGTCACATCCCTGGCGTCACCTCGCCGAACCCTGTCCTGCAGGACCAGAAGGTGGGGATCATCATACTGGCGCTCTCGAATGCGGTCATAAAGAGAATACCGAGCCACCACACAAGCTAAAACCCGACAAGGCTTCGAAAGGTTCAACCTCACAAACTGAATGGCTAAGGACTGAATATCTAAGGCTAAGGGCCTCTCAACTGCTGGAAGATATGCCAAACTCCCCAAACTCTCCGCCCGGCGACTCAAGGCGTCGGCCACCACATTGGCCTTCCCCGTGTGGTATAATATAGTGATGTCATAGTCCTCTAGAAACTCCAACCACCTACGCTGGCGCAAATTGAGATCCTTCTGCCTGAATATGTGCTACAAACTCCGGTGATCCGTGAATATCTCACAGGGAACACCATATAAATAATGACGCCATATCTTCAGGGTGTGAACAATCGCTGCCAACTCGAGATCATGAACAGGGTAGTTTTTCTCATGCACCTTCAACTGCCTGGACGCGTAGGCAATCACCCTACCTTCCTGCATCAACACCACTCCCAGGACAATCCTCGAATCATCACAATAGACTGTATAGGACCCTGAACCTGTGGGTAATACTAATACTGGAGCTGTAGTCAGGGCTGTCTTGAGCTTCTGAAATCTCTCCTCACACTCCTCAGTCCATATAAAAGGTGCACCCTTCTGGATCAGTCTGGTCATGGGCACTGAGCCAAACCGAGGAAACTACGGATCTCTAGAGCTGAAGTTTTGTCTTTATAAACTGGGGAACTTCAGCCCCGTATGCTGAAGTTCCCCATTTACCAAGATAAAAACTTCAGCTCTAGAGCTGAAGTTTTTGTCTTTATAACTGGGGAACTTCAGCCCCGTATGCTGAAGTTCCCCATTTACCAAGATAAAAACTTCAGCTCTAGAGCTGAAGTTCCCCATTTACTAGAGCTGAGCAAGCTACTTCAGGCCCGTCTACTAGAATGCTGAAGTTTTGCGTGATTGCCTTTGCTATTTCAGCCCCGCATGCTGAAGTTACGTGCAAAAGCGGGTACGGATATAATTTTTTTATAAAACAGGTATAAATTAAAACGTGACACAAAAAGTAGATACGGATGCAAAAGCCCCCAATCTTGTTGAGACGGCCCTACCCATAACCAAGGCCCATTTTCTTTTACGTCCACCATCTTTTCTTATAGACAGAGATTTCTCTGCCCTTAATTCTTTCAGAAGAAGAAAGAGTGCAATAGATTATACCACACGAAATCGGTGGAGTGAAAAAGGATGCTTTCCAATTTGGTTATCACGGTGTTAAGACCATGATACGATGCATTAGTTTGGTATAAACACCCATTTATTTTTACCAATAATAAGTGTAAAACCCTTTTTGCTATTATTTATTTATAATCAGGTAGGATTTGCGGAGTTAACATCGACCTTTCCTACTTATTCACTCTGAACAGCAAAGAATATTGAGGAACAGCTACAATTTTATTCGACTCGGTTCACAGATCTAACTCCTTATATAAAATACAAATCGACACATTCAATAAAGCATCTAGTATGGCAGACAAATTACTTCCTTTATTTATGTCCGGAACATCCTCTACCTATCAGCATACTCGTACCTCAAGTTATTAATAATGTTCAGTCCCATGGTTTTTTGTGGATCAACAATTCATTAAATTTTTTTATGCTTCTTCCTTTGTTTAATTAAGTTTGACAACGTTAAATTGTATTAAGGGAATCCATTTACACCAAAATTCAAAATAGTATGTATACAAGTTCAAGTCAAATATTTTTAAAAAGATAAAAGTATATTCTAAAACGCGAACAATCAAAATATGTGAAGCGAAATGTTTGGTAGTCCAATGAGATTTTAGCCCTTCATGATTAGCGCAGAACGTCCAGAGAGATGGACAAAAAACTTTTCGGCAGCATTTGCATGTAAATTGATGTGAAAGTTTGAAGCTAGCCACGTTTACCTCTCTGCAAGTAATTAACTTTCATCATCTACCTAATTAATTTGCAGAGAATTCAACACGTATTTGCCATGCAAAGCATCATATTTGCTATAAATACCATTAAAATTTGAGTTCATCATCACATCCACACAATTATATTCACCTCTCCCTATTCACAATTACTATAATTTGACTACTTGTTGACTTGTTGTCACGGGGAAGTTTTTATTAGTCAATTTGTATTGCTGTAAAATTAATAAAATATTAAATTTTTTGAAATAAAATCAGAAGCAGAAAGTTAGTAAAAAAGTTTAACGAAATAAATTTTGAAAAATAATATCGAAATAAATTTAGTCCACTGAATGCACAATGTGTCCTTGAGGAAATTACTCTCCTCAAGTACCGGATGTGCTGGAATATTATCCTCCCAGGATAGAACGATTTAACTCACCAACGTGTTGGTACCAAAAACGCCGATGTAACAGCGAACCACTCGAAAGCTGTAAAACACACTGGAAAAATATTGTGCAAAAGAAGAAGAAGATTATCAGAAAATTTAGTAAATAAAAATTCTGGGATTCAAGGCATATTTATAGACCATTTTGCACTGATTCTGAAATAGTTTGCAACCTTTAAGAACAGCCATAGCTGTTTGAATTTTCGCTAATTATTAAATTAATTAATTAAATATTTTGAAAGAAATTTTATCTAAAAGATTAATCAATCAATCTTTGGCTGAAGCCAAAGTCGCAGTCGAGCAAGCGATGACGACCACGGCGCGAGTCTTACCTTCTTCTCAACTCTTTAAGAACTAGAAGAAGAGCAATTGAATATATACCCATTAAACGTCTTTTCTTCCTCCAATATGGGACAATGTCCCTTTAGCAAGGAGCAAAACTCAAATATTTCATTTTCCCACTATTTCTCATTCACTTTCTTTAAGCTATACCAAACTTAAATTTAAACCTCTACCGAACTTAAAACCCAACAGTTTTCACTTGCTGCTGCTCTTCTCTTTGTGCTTGTTAGTTGTTGCAACAGAGGGCGAGTACGAAAACCAGGGGTCGCAAAGGTGCCAAGAGCAGATCCAGAGGCAGAGGTTGAACCACTGCAGGTAGGGACGAAGACACGCTTTGGAAAGTGATGTCATTTGACATCACTAATTCACAAAATTTTATTTTTTAAATTATATGCGTGTGTAGCTGTAAATATATCTTTTTCAAAAATAATCAACAATAAATTGGCACTACATGAAAATAATACAAAAGAAACATAAATTAATAAAGTATTATATAATAGGATAGTTTATAATTAGTACTCCCCGTTTCAATTTAGATGAATAGTTTGATTCGGCACAAATTTAAGAAACAAAAGAAGACTTTTGAAACTTGTGGTTTTAAAAGCTTGAAAGGTAAAAGCTTTGTGGAGCCATAAAATTTATGTGATTATAAAAGTTTCTCATTAAGGGTAAAATAAGTAAAATAAAGAGTTTAAAGTTAAATTATTTCTAAATTTAAAAATATGTCATTTATTAGAAAATAGGTCATCTAATTTAAAACGGAGGTAGTATCAAAATTCACTTACAACAACTTGAATTGTAAGTATATAATAGTACGTGTAATAAGTAATAATAACACTTGCATTAAACGTTGCTTACGTTACTGATGGCAGGATTATAATGACACTGCTTGAAAATAATATAGTACAAAGCAAATATAAATTTGATACAGAAATAGAGTCTTGAAACCAACATAGTTTATTATATTCAAGTTCACTTACAGCTTAAAAGTATAAAAATCTTAGTCTGATATCACTTCGCACAAAAAACTGCGTACAACAGTACTAATTTCAGAATTATATCCCTGTTTCACCTTCTTCAATATCAGGAGCGGATAAAATGCCTAAGTTTTGGATTCAACTGCACTAGAGTAGCTTTGGCTCGAATTAATATATATATTGAATAATTCATTCTATAAGTACAATAATCAATTTTAAATCCAATAAATTCTTATACTCAATGAGTTATATCTCGATATTATCAGTGGGAAGTGACAGGTATCTCGTGAAATTAGTTGAGGTGTGCGCAATCTGGCACGGACACACTATTAATCAAAAAAATTATCTCGATATTATATCACATTGTGTCATTATTTCTAGCAAGACTGAATCTATTTTTATACTGTCGTATTCTTAGATATTTGTTGTTGTACGTATTTTCATTTGTTCCCATGGCTACTTACCTGGTTGTTGCAACTGTCTGTTTATTGTTTCATTTTCATTTATTTTGAGTTGAGGTCTTTCGAAAACAATCTCTCTATTTTTATTAAGTAGGAATAATGTTTGTGTACATTTCACTCTCCCTAACCCCACTTATGAGATTTCACTGAATTTGCTGTCGCTGTTGTAGTATCTCGATATTGTAATTCCGATATAGCGACAATGGAGAATGATCATACCTCGATTTGGTTTCACGAACTCCATGCATCATATGGTTGCAGTGGATCAGAAGTCCTACGATGAGCTCTTATTGATTTGTTCCATTCTCTAATTAAAGGAAAAAAGAGAAATAAAGAAAAATATCAGGAGCGAAGGGAAAAAAAACATTATATGTTTGTCAATATAGTCAAAAGAACAAATCATTTCCAAGTATATAAAAACTTCATGTAAACCTAACAAATTGGGACAATGAAATAAAAAGATTTATGAAAGCAATGTCAATTAGTTGAGATTATAAGTTTTAGTTAAACTATTACGTTTATCTCATTCCAATGATTACTTGAACTAATACATATATGTATAGAGCACATAACAACAACAATAACAAATAATAACTCAGTTTAATCTTATAAACGGGGCTTGAGGAGGGCAATGTGTATGCATATATTAATCCTACCCTATAAAGGTAGAGAGATTGTTTCTGATACACTCTAAGCTCAAGGAACAGTAAAAAGTAAAGCAACAAGAAATGGAAGCAACAAAGTAGTAGGGTAACGAAAGCAAATGACAGAACAAGTAATAAAGATTTAGGAATAAGAGAATACAAGAATAGTACTACTACTACTACTACTACTGGTAAGCCTAGGAGAACTCACAACTACTTGTCAACCTACTACCTCAATCCTCTACCTCCACACATTTCTATCGTGGGTCATGTCCTCGGTAAGGTGAAGCAATCACATATCCTGCCTAATCAACATCTCCCCAATACTTCTTTGGCCTACCCTTATCCTTCCTCAGGCCCGCCATGGTCAACCTCTCAAACCTCCTAACTGAAGCATCTATGTCTTTTCTGTTCACATGCCAGAATCATCACATCCTCGATTTCCGCAACTTTTCTTCCACGGAGGTCACTCCCACCTTGTTCCTAATAACTTCATTCCTAATCTGGTATTTCCTGGTATGTCTGCACATCCATCTCAACATCCTTATTCATTTACTTTCATCTTCTAGGCATGGGATTTCTTGACTGGCTAACACTCAGCTCCATAAAATATAGTCGGTCTAACCACCACTCTGTAGAACTTGCCCTTAAGCCTAGATGGTACATTCTTATCGCACAAAATCCTCGAAACTAGCCTGCATTTCATCCACCCCGCTTTAACGCGATGAGTAACATCCTCGTCAATCTCTTATTGCCTTGGATTATAGACCCAAGATACTTAAAACCATCTTTTTTAGGGATGATTTGAGTATCAACCTTCACTGCCACTTTTGCTTCATGCCTCCCATCACTGAATTTGCACTTCATGTACTTTACTTTTGACTTACTCAACTTAAAACCTTTAGACTCCAGCGTCTGCCTCCAAACTTTCAACCTAGCGTTGACACCGCCTCGTGCCTCATCAATTAATGATATGTCATCAGCAAATAGCATAAACCATGGCACTCCCCTTTGTATATGTCGTGTAAGCGCCTCGAACGCTAGGGAAAATAAAAACGGGTTAAGAGTCGATTCCTAATGCAACCCCATCTCCACTGGAAAATATTTTAAGTCTCCTCCCTGTCACTCCTCTTTTTTTCCACGCAACCCTATTACGAAGTTGAGTTAGAAGAGTTTTTCCAATTGAAGTGCCGTTTTGAAAAGGGATTATTTATTATTTAGAGTCGCCACTTGAAATTGAGTTTTGGTGTTCCAAGTCACCTTTTATCGAATTCCTTATCAAAAGAAAATTTTGACTCCTAATTCATGGTCTACGAAAATAGAAGACTGAGTAAGGAATTTTGTTGACCGAGGGAAGGTGTAAGGTACCTCTCGAGTCCCGTGGTTCTAGCACGGTCACTTTATTGACTGATGTAAGGCTTGAATCAATTTTTAGCTATTCTTGTATTTTATTGATTATGGCTTATTTATTACCGCTTAACTAATTTTTATATTTTTTATTAATTGTGTTCACCAAGATGCGGTACGCACCCAAGGTACTTCTTTGAAATTAAATGTTAAACCATGGTACGGAATGTACACTTGGTTATAACATAATTATTTTAAATTTAAAGGCATCGAGACACGCAATGCCCACATGATCCTTTTATTGTTTAAGAATATCAATCCAAGGTTCGGGTATGAACACATGGGCTAATATTTAAAGTGCGTCTAAAACATTTCTAGCGTATTCATGATTTGCTTCTTTCCTAAGTTTGAGATAATTTTGAGGCCATGATTTATGGATATAAAGGTTGCAGACATAATATGAAATCTTTTTGCTAAATTATCTACAAGGCCGATTTTACCACTAAGTTATAAAACAAAATTTAAAAAAATGACTTACTTATTCCTAGCGAATAGGCAGATCAAACGAGAATGGAGACAATATAACAAAAGCAATAAAAATATTTTTATTCGCAAATCTCATCTCAGTCATATCCAAACAATGTTTCATATTTGTTTGTCCACAAAGCTACTAACAAGGAAGGTTCCTTTATTTATTAACAAATCGTAATACATCCAGCTTCTTAAGACTAAACTGGCTAAACACTTCGACTGGTGTCGCGTTAAAACTCAAGGAATTCAAGAGAGTAAACCCCAAACAAATCTACTGCTTGACACAAAAAACATAATAACTAAGGATCCAAGTTACCCCATAAAACCAACACCCAACATTTAAAATAAAATATTTATCCAAACGAACCCATCAAAAAGTTTTAGGCCTCGTTTGTTTGCACTTAATGGAGGTCTGAATCTTAATCATTCATATCTCAGACATTAAGTGCATTTGTTTTTAAAGTCTGAATCTTAATTATTCAGATCTTAATCATTAAGTGTGTTTTTTTTTTTTATTTCACAACCACTTAATGGGTCTGAATAGGTCTGTATGATTAAGATCTATAACAGAGACTTAATTTCATTAAGATCCTATCACATATTCATTATTAACTGCCGTCACCACCTACCATTATCAACTACCACCACGCCGCCATCATCCTCAATCATAGCCGCCATCATTATCGACCATAACCACCCACTGTTTCCACCTTTTCGACCACCATATATCATTCTCACTCACCTCAACTGACCACCCCATCACCATCAACAACCTTCCACCTTTTCGACCACCATATATCATTCTCACTCACCTCAATTGACCACCCCATCACCATCAACAACCACAGCCGATGCTGCCCATTATTATAGCCTACCACTACCCACCCACCACCTTTCTCAGTCACAACTACTACCACCAGCCGCCATTATTAACTATCATCACCCACCACCACAATCATAATCGTCACCATTACCAATCTCTACTAGCTACTAGTATGAACCACCATCATCAACCAAAACTACCACCAACCACCGCCTCTAGTCGGCATTCATCCGTTAGCCATCACCACCAACAACTATCATATTTTTNAAATTATATATTTTATTGATAGAATATTAGATAAGTTAGTATTTTATTTGAATTTTATGTTTATTAATTTTCAAATAAAAATAAATTTTATACATTCAGATGTTAAAAATCAAACAGTCTTAATTATTTCTATTCAGATTTTGATACACATCTTAATATATTCAGATATGTATTCAAATTCAGGTGTCTTAATCTTAATACACATCTTGATATTCAAATGTGTATTCAGATTCAAACATCTTAATCTTAAAAAAAACAAATGAGGCCTTAGTTCCTTCTTTCTTCAACAGTAGCCATCCAAAACCAACGGAACAGTGAGCGAAAAGACAAATGGACTTTGACGGATTTAAAACTTTATTACTAACAATAACTCTTTTCTCTCCCTCTTTATTTAACATTGAAATCTATCCAAAGATCTCTACATTCTTACTAATTCAAACTAATAACTTACCAACAGTTAAAGAAAAACTAAAGATTTGATGATCTATTTTGCAGTTTTAGACTTATCACTACAACAAACTTGTCTCTTAACACTAATTAATTTATTATAACAGCTACGAAAGGATTACTAATTAGTCATGTTCAATAGAAAGAAACAAAAAAGAAAATAGATACCTGCATAAACAGAACCAAATTCCTATACTAACGATAAATGAGGTGATATATATATATATAACCAACACCTTATTAACCAAAATAGAACAATGAAAAGTTTTTAACTCTTAACAAAAGAAGTCATGGCTCTTCAACCGTATTCTAAATTCTAATAAACAAACAACATTCTCAAAAACCTCAAATATGTTCATCATTATACTGCCAAAGGAAATGACTAAACATTTATCCAAAGAGAAACACTAAACATAGTGTAAGCCAACAGAAGGATTATGAATGTTTCAATGAGGAAGAGTGCAAAATAACCTTTTAGCAAGAAGACTATGATTCAGTTTGCTCAAAATCTCAAAACGGCCAAGACCGGGAATCTCGAACCTCGACTTCGAAACTAGCCGGAACTCGACGAAACCTTGACTTTGCTGCTGATTTTAATGGAGTTTCCGACGGGTTCAAGGTGGTTATGTAGTGATGTGCTACTGGAGGTTTGAACTTTGAAACGAAGAAGAAGACCCGCTTTCGTTTTTGCTCTCCCTTAGTTTTTTTTATGTTCAGGTGTTCTCGTAGAATCAGATCCATGCCTCGTCTCTTTTGTGTCCTTTTATATAGTAAATGGGATTATGCTTTCAGAGATATGATGGTGAGATCGTGTGTGTATGTGATGTTGTGAGTGTGTGATCATGAGGTAATAGAGAGAAGAGGTTAGAGTGAGATATGTGCGTTTGGGTTGAGTGACGTGAGGGGTGGGGAGGAGTTGGGATATGTTAGCTAGATTTTTTTGTTTGACTTTTAACGCAACTTCATCATTTTTTTTTAAACTTTATTTTTGTCTTTTATTTTAATAGATAAATTAAATTATTAATATAAGAAGATTAACCAACATTTCTTACAATATAGAAAAAATAAAATATTTACATGTACTTTAAATGATACTAAGAAAAGGTACCATAATTTACTTACTAAAATTTTAATTAAAAGATACCAAATATTTTTTTGTAAAATTAAATCGACTAAAATTTATTAAGAGTAATATAAAACTTTATAACATCAAGATTAGACCTAAAAAATATATTTACACTAAATAATATATAATTTGGGTGTGGTCAAAAATTAGTTGTTCACACTCCCTCGATCCTCACCCGAGTCTTATCTCCCTCGTATATGTCCTTAATCATCATAATGTACGCTACCGAGACACCACAACCTCCAAACATCTCCATAAAACCTCCATCGGGACTTTGTCATAGGCTTTCTCAAGGTCAATGAACACCATATGCAAGTCTTTTCTCCTCTCCTTGTATTGCTCGTCCAATTGTCTCACAAGGTGAATGGCTTTAATATTTGACTGTCCCGGCATAAATCTGAATTAATTCTCAAAAATAGATACAATTGTCCTTACCCTCCTCTCCACCATCCTCTTCCAAACTTTTATAGGGTAACTCAGCAGCTTGATACCCCTATAGTTATTGTAGTTTTGGATATCACCTTTATTTTTGTATAATGAAGTCATCAAACCCCACCGTCAATCCTCGGACATCTTCTTCTTCCTGAAAATGACATTAAACAATCTTGTAAACCACTCCAAGCTTGCCTTACCCGCTTCCTTCCAAAATTTTACCAGGATCTCGTTAGGCCAGTCGTCTTACCGTGCTCATCTACCATATTGCCACATCCACCTCCTCACTCTTAATACGCCTACAAAACCCAAAATCTCTCCGACTCTCTGAGTTATCCAACTCATCTAGCACGATGTTCCCGTCCTCTTCCTCGTTCAAGAGTCTATGGAAGTACTCTTACCATGTAAGTCTGATACACACCTCTCCCACCAATACCGTACCATCTTCGTCTTTGATGTACCTCACTTGATCCAAGTCTTGAGCCTTCCTCTCCCTAATCTGGCTAACTTGTACAACTTCCTATCACCTCTTTTACCCACAATATCTTCATATAGTCTTTCAAATACTGCAGTCTTAGCCGTCGTGACCGTTAATTTTTCCTCTCTTCTCCTCCTCGTTTGTGCTCCCCACTAGCTTCAAATATGTTGCTTTCTTAGCTTTCACTTTTTCTTTGACATCCCATTCCACCACCAGTCTCCTTCGTGGCCACATGAGTAGCCCTTCGTGATCCTTAACACCTCCCTAGCAGCTTCCTTAATGTAGTTTGATGTCGTGGTTCACATGTTACTCACGTCCCCACTATTCCTCTAGGCCTCCATAGCCAACAGCTTCTCCCCCAACTCCTGAGTTTTTTCCCTAGTCAAGGATTCTCCCCCAACTCTTTTTGCGAAGTAAAAGAGTATCTTATCCCCAAAGGAGCTTTTTCGAAAAGTAATTTTGAGAAAAATATATTTAAAAATATTTTTAAAAGTTTAGTCAAACACTAATTACTGTTCAAAAATACCTTTCAAATTAATTAGCCAAATATAAATTATTTTTCAACAAAAAGAAAATTTAAAATACTTTTGAAAAAAAAATACTTTAAGTTTGGCCAACCAGGCTAAACTGCTAAAAGTTCTCAAAACTCATAAAAAGGTAGAAATGATACCAGGTAGCCAGTCTAAAGGGTTGCTATTTAAGAATTAACCTTTGCATCCTGAATTTCAGTTGCTCAATTTAAATTTTCAAGACAAATTTTTTTTAAATTATCCTGAAGTTAAGTTTTTAGTTTAAATCTCAGAATAAAATAAATAGTGATTAATCTCTAAATAGTACAGAGAAAATGACTATATATGTACTTGTCCGTAAAGGGGCCCGGCCCAAAAGAAGCCCCGGGTGAGGCCCTTTTCTCCTTTTACGTCCCTCACCATCTCTTTTTAGACAGAGATTTCTTCTTCTCCTTAATTCTTTCAGACGAAGAGAACAACCAGCAATGGAAGCTTCAAAGAGTATACCACACGAAATCGGTGGAGTGAGAAGTGATGCTTTTCGATTCGGTCTTCATGGTGTTAAGAGTGACATCGTCGGATCTCATCCTCTCGAATCTTCCTACCACTCCGTACTCTTCTTTCCTTATCATACTTTTTTTTTTAAAATTATTTTTTTGCGATAAAAATCTGATTCACTGTCATTTACTATAATGTTATTCTTCATCACAGTGTTCATGTATAGTTATATTTTTAAGAAGATTATTTTCATGATTTTTAAAAAGGTAATTGCATGTAATATAGTTAATAGATTGATTAATAACCTAGAATAAATAGTAAGTAATCTGTTATGACAGTTTAAATTACATGGATGGCTTAATTCATTAATTAGTAAAGTTTTCTTTTGGACGAATTAGAGTGGCAAAGAACTGATCTCAGTAGAGCAACACCACTCTGTCGCATATGCTATACCTCATTTTTAAGTACTATTTCTTAGCAAACTATTAATGTTAAATGCTATAATTGTGTTTTTTGTATAATTTTCAATATATGTTCCTTTTTTTACTTTGGCAGGCGAAGGTTAGGCAAGAGGAGATGAAAAGGAAGATCCTTGCCAACACTTATGGGTCGGCTTTACCTATGAAGTTGGAGCTCGAGCGCCAAATTCTTTCAAGGTTGGCGTTTATTATAAGTAATTTAAAGTTTATTATTTGATGAAAAGATAATTTTGAAGTTTTTTCTCTACGTCAGGGTAGACTAGATGTGAATTTAAAGAATCTAGCCCCAGAGAGCTAGTCAAAAGACAAATTATTGGGTATTGGAATGAAATGAGCCCCAGTATAGTGGAATAGATGTAGGGGAATTTGAACTGAGACATAGTTGATTAATTTGCTAATAGTCTATCACTCTATCTGAATGGGAGCCTTGGCGCAACGGTAAAAATTGTCATCATGTGACAAGGAGGTCATGGGTTCAAGTCGTGGAAGCTACCTCTTGCCTAAATGCAAGGGCTGCTTGCATAAGACCCAATGTGGTTCGAGCCCGTCTCCTGACCTCGCGCATAACGGGAGCTTAGTGCATCGTCCTGCCCTGTTATTCGAATGAAATAGGCCCGAATAGGGTGGAATAGTTGTAGGAGAATTTTGGATCGAGATATAGTTGATTGATTTAGTAATAGTCTATAACTTTGTTTGGATAACCTTATGCACTGATTTTTCTGGTATATAAAGAATTACTTATGCAGAAGCATTTGCTAGCTATGGTTTTTCATTGTGGGATATTTTCTAGTTTGTATAACCTTATGCACTGATTTTTCTGGTATATAAAGAATTACTTATGCAGAAGCATTTGCTAGCTATGGTTTTTCATTGTGGGATATTTTCTATTGGGCGTATCAATTTTTGATTTGGTTTTTTTCCTATTGGGAAAATTTATGTGCTTTTCATGTTCATCATTTGTTACTCATTTCTTGTTTGTTCCTTGATTCACCGATTAGACGTCGTTCTTGTCAAATCAATGGTACATTTATATAATCGAAGGGTGTAACTTAGTGGTCAATGAAGAGGAGGAGAATAATGGTCTTTAGTTTAAATCCCAACGGAGGTAATAAACACTAGGTGATTTCTTTCTATCTGCCTAAGCATTGATAGACAGACAGAGTTATTCGGTACATGTACTAATTGGAGGTAGCAGGTACGCGGAACAATACTTAAGTGCACACAAGCTGGCCTAGATGCCACATCATAAAAAAGGGTTGTTTCTATAATTATTGATTTTGCCTGGTTAGCAGCTCAATTGTGTGGGGGGCTAGGTAGGTTTCTCAGTAAAAATTCTGGAGAAAGTACACCATGGATTTTCATTCATAAGTCAAGTTTATTTCTTCCCGTCTGACACTCTGAGAATTTGGGCATAGGATAGAGCGACATGAGTCCCTGCTACTTATACAAGACTTGAGTAAAGGCCTTTGAGTCTCTTAAAATTCTAGATTGATGTTTCTCATGCTTGTATGTAGTTCAAGGTATTATGTAGAATCTTTTCCTAAAACTTTATTTGAATAAGTAAGTTTGACGTGAGGCTTACCGGCTTAAGAACATCCTCGTAGTGTCTCTCTTAGGGAAATAATTCAAATTAAATGGAAAAGGCTCTTTTTGAACGATCGGAACATGATGCATTCCTCTATTTTACTCTTCTTCACATCAAATTCTAACCCGTCGTGGAGGATAGTTCTGCTGCTCGCTTTTGCAGCAAGTGCACCTTAGGCACCATAACAGTTTAGCTTACTGTAGTTGCCTGATGAAGGCCTCTTTCTTAGTAAATTATGGCTTACTGATGTCACTGGAAGCTGGCTTGCATTTGGGTTATATAAATTATTCTGCATACTGAGTGAAAAATGTTATTACACTGTACTGTTGCTGATGCATCTGATTTTTGTCAGATAGTTTTAGCAACCTCCCATGTATGCCGAAGAGAAAATTTAACAATTGTTGTTAATGTTGCAACTTAAGTGGCTTGACTTTGAAACATTAGCTATTGGTACTAATTATAGAATGCTAGTTGCCACTACCTAAACTCCTTGGAGAAACAACAGCGGATTATCTAAAATTTTCTATACCATGCTTCTAGTCTAATTAATGGAGTGATTGCAAAAGCACCTAAAAAAACCTTTTAGGTCGTGGGTAGAGGTGTAATGATTCTTCCGTGTTGCTGTTGATTGGTGATAGGGGCTGATAGAGGTAACTAGAGTTTTGCATAGGATTTTTCTGTGAAAGGGAGCAAAGTGGGACTCTCTCCGCAATGGTTTAAGTTTTTTATGCAAAGGTGAGTAAGGAAGAAGAACCATGTCGTGGCAGTCCAAATGAGACAGAAAATTTACGGACAGAAATTTTTTGTTCAATTTTGCAAACTTGCGGATGTTTGTGTTAGGGATTTTGGTGGATGCCTTTAATTCTGAGATCAAACTTAAAGGGCGTATGAAGGTGACTCACATTATCTACGTGAACATATGTTATTTTCCTTATTTTTTCCTTTCATATTAGGTGTTGTACATCCTTCATTGGTAGAGTTGTATGGTGTTTGGAGGTCTCTTGTTTTTTTGTGTTTTTCTTCTTTTGATTGGTACAGTTTTTGTGCTCCTTTTACTGTTGGAGGAATTATTTCTTGAGCGGAAAAAGAAAATGTCATCTTACTTTAGTATTAAGTTAAATTCTCAAAAAGAAATCTATTAGCATGGAGAAGTGGTAGCCCCAAGGTTTTGATCTAGTGGCAAGAGTGCAGCCCATGATGTATGGGTTAGGTGCAACATCACGAGTTGAGCCCTCTCGCAAGCAAAAGTTTGATATTTAAGTAGAGAAAGGTAAAGAGGCGGATTATCCACCAAGTTTCAAACCGTGTGCCACGGGCTTGTATGGAGAAGTGGGTAACTCTATTGAAAATATGCAAGTGTAAATCAACTTTATTTTGGTACTTCTTTCTGCTTCTCAAAGATAGGTCTTTGACAAAGGTCATTAACTTGTTCTTCAAGGTACCATTTCTATGTTTAAGTTCCTTTTTTGATTAGTCTGAGAGATCTCACAGCCAGTTTCTGTTATGTAGATTTTTTTACTGGCAACTATATTTTCTCTGAAGAAATGCGAAATGTACTGATTTTGAGGTTACATAGCTTACTCTGTGTACGTACAACAAAGAAGCTGTTTCACCTCAGCAGCTATTGGTCTCTGTTTTTTAAAACTCATTTCTGGTATTTGCAGATTTCAGAGGCCATCTGGAAGTATACCATCTTCAATGGTGGGTTTAGAGGCTTTAACAGGAGCTTTGGATGACTTTGGTTTTGAGGATTATCTAAACGGTACACACATTATTTATGATATGCCGACTATTATGGTTGACTATTGTTCCTCTTCACTGGATCTTGACTGTGAATTTTCTTGGGAAATGCCTTTGATTGATTTGACCTTCCTCTTGATTCCATCTGCTAATTAGATACTTACGCAACTCCATTGGCTAATTGATTTTCAATTCTCCTTTATTAGTTCACTGAAATTTTGTTTGGTTTTTCTAAAAGTTAAAACGGTTTTCAGCTAGTTTAGACGATGGGTTTGAAGTAGCTGCATTATTTGACGAACAATAGTCTCTTTTGTTGAAGTCCATAGCCTGTACAAGCAACATAGTTTTGTCAAGTTTTTTCGCTTTCTAGAGAGGTTTTTATCTAGAATGATTTCCACCTCAATAATTCTCTCAAGGACAGAAGTCAGAAAATCCCCTCTGCATGGACCGCTATGAACTGCTCAAGTGAGATAATGTGACATTAGATGAGCTGAAACATGTTTCACGTAGCTCTCATGTTGTTGTAATTTGTGTGCTTGACACAATTTGATAATGTAAAAAAAAAATTATTAATGTACACATTGGCGAATGCAGTAATTTTTTTATTTTTTTTGGAGAAATGGTAGTTGTATTGAGAATGTAGCACTAAGTGCTGAAATATCACGTTACAACTTACAGGTTGTTCTTTAGGATTATTAATGCAGGAAAGGATCAGTTTTTCCTAGTTTGATGCTGTGACAATCATTTGCTTTCAATTTGGATTGTTTTTTTCTTTACGTGTTCTTCAAATACCTGTATAGAGAACATTTGATGCTTCGTTAGTTGTACTGATTGTTTTCGTGTCCGGGTTAATAAAATTTTGTTCATGGTACATCACATAATTGTTCTTGAATTCTTCATCTTGATGCTTCCTGCAGATCCAAAGGATTCTGAAAGTTTCCGTCCAGCTGACATGCATCACGGCATGGAAGTGCGTGTTGGACTTTCTAGAGGACCAGTGTGCCCCAGTTTCATTTAAGCCATTTGACAAACTTTCATTTCTTGTTTTCTAATGCTGCTGGAGTGTACCATTTCGCAGCTTTATATCTTGGTTATTCCAATATATTTGTGTTTGAAAAAGAGTGATAACCTATTAGAACTTTGTTATATGTTGATTCTTCACTACACTAATTTGAAGCATGCTCTTCAGTTTCTTATTAAGAATGTGGTGAAAACTTGATTTACGCCATAACAGGCAGTGTTAGAGCTTAGAATTGAATCGTTGTGGTCTATTCTACTCGTTAGGGATGTTAAAAGTATGGCGATCAGGATGTTAACGTATAAGAACCAGTGAAGTTCTCAGTTGATCGTAGTTCATTTGAAATAGTAAGAGATGTGGCTATAGTATTTGATCCTAGTGCACAGATAGTCATTGTCAGAGATGCTATCTACAGATTAGGTACTATTTATTTTGTCCTGAAATTATAAATTAAAATTTTTACTTCAGGACAACTCATTGCATTTTATTCTGAAAAATTAAATTGAAAAACTGAAATTCATGACGCACTGATTAATTCCTACATAACAGCCTTTAAAGTGGCTACCTGGTATAGTTTCTACTATTTAATCAAAAGGAGCAACAGTAATTGATGGGCTTTTATTGTACTTGGAGATTTGACTTAAAATTTGGTGGAAATGGCGTGTAGTGGCCAGTTTTTAAGATGTTATTTAGTATTTGGCCAGCAATTTCAATGTTGAGCATATTTGGTCACTACTTTGTTATAATTAATATGAAGAGACATTTTTACCCTTTCTTTTTTTATTTTCTTTTCAACCCTTTTTCATTATCAAAATCTCAAAACCCTTACTTCTCTCTAGCACTTAAATTCTCGTTTCTTCTCTGAAATTTTGGGTATTCAAAATATTTGTTGAGAAACACCTTTGTGAGTTGATTCTACAGACTTGGACCATTTGTGATCTAATTTGGTAGGGTGTCAAAAATTTGCCGATTTTGGAGAAGATGACCACTTGAGCTTGGTTGATTTCGTGAAAATTGAATCAAATTAGCTATTGGGATTTGTTTATATGCTATTGGGAAGGTGTATTCCTTACTTGAGTTTGTTTTGTGGGGATTAAACGAGAATCAAATTAAATTTCTAAAATGTCCTTAACTTTCGGATATTAAGCGAAACAAGTAAACATTAGGACATAATTTTCTAAACGTCCTGAAATATTGAACTATGAATCTAATATTGAGGACAAACGTTTCTGAAATGTCCTTAACTTCTGGACATTAAGCGAAATAAGTAAACGTTAGGGCATAATTTTCTAAACGTCTTGAAATATTGAACTAAGAATCTAATATTGAGGACAAACGTTTTTAAAATGTCCTTAACTTCCGGACATTAAGCGAACCATGTCTTTAATATTTACACAACACTCATGAAGTTAAGGACACTAAGTCGTGAACATTTACACTGCACATATGAAGTTAAGAACACCATGTACTTAACATTTACACTGCATATATATGAAGTTAAGGACATGATGTCCTAAAGTTTAAAACAAAAAGTGCTAATTCAGGATATTTTGTCGTTAATATTTACACAACACTCATGAAGTTAAGGACAACCATGTCTAGCATAGGGTTATTTTTGTCCGGACGGGTAAAAGTTTTATAAAGCACTAATTAAAGAATAACACATTTTAAATAATGACTAAAAAATAAATACAATTTTAATTAGTGGGTAACTATGCATTTCCCGTAAAATTTGATATTGCTGTAGCAACGTGCCTTATTGAACATACAACTATAATATTCGTGGGGCCAGGACTTACCACAACGAAGGTGAAGATAGTCAAGAAAACTCTGTAGTTTCCTATTATATTATATTGAAAAGCTCAGAAAAATGCTAAATAAAATAAATGTTTCATTATGTTTGCTGTCACCTTCCTAATGATCGGAAGAACGGCATTTGCTGCGCTGTTCCTTGAACCACATGGATACTAATTTGTGCACCATTAACTCTAATAATTGAACCAAATACGAAAATTGCATATTTTTTTGTTTGTTTAACTATATGATATTCGATCTTTCTAACCCAATTTCGTAAAAATTGCACGGGGCACCTTATTTGGTTGCTCCGATTTAACCTATACCCGCTTTTTTAAAAACTTTTAACTTGTACCCACTTTTAAAATAACTTCAGCTCCATTTCCCTCGTTGAGCTGAAGTTCACCAGTTAAGCTGAAGTTTGTCAGTTATAAAGACAAAACTTCAGCATACGTGGCTGAAGTTCCCCAGTTACAAAGACAAAACTTCAGCACTAGAGCTGAAGTTTCTCAGTTACAAACTTCAGCTTTAGAGTTGAAGTTTCCAAGTTATAAAGACAATTACAAAGACAAAACTTCAGCTCTAGAGAACTTCAGCTAGAACTGAAGTTTTGTCTTTGTAAACTGGGGAACTTCAGCCCAGTATGCTGAAGTTTTTGTCTTTATAACTGGGGAACTTCAGCCTGTATGCTGAAGTTTCCCAGTTACAAAGACAAAACTTCAGCTCTTCCCCAGACTTCAGCCCCATATGCTGAAGTTCCCCAATTACAGAGACAAAACTTCAGCTCAACTCTAGAGTTCCCCAGTGTAACTGGGGGAACTTCAGCCCCGTATGCTGAAGTTTTTGTTTTATAACTGGAGAACTTCAGCCCCGTATGCTGAAGTTCCCCAGTTACAAGACAACAACTTCAGCTCTAGATCTGAAGTTCGCAAGCTACTTAAGGCCCGTCTACTAGAATGCTGAAGTTTTGCGTGATTGCCTTTGCTACTTCAGCCCCGCATGCTGAAGTTATGCGCAAAAGCGGGTACAGATGTAATTTTTTTTATAAAGTGGATATAAGTTAAAACGTGGCACAAAAAGTGGGTACGGATGCAAAAGCCCCCAATTTTCATTACATAGGATTCACCGTTCTTACCAAGAATTTTTTCATAAATAATGCATAATGACTTTAGATGGAATATGATAAAGAGAGGGAGGGTAACATGGGACATTTGAGAAAAGCACCTGGATGCCAAACACAGATAGCAAGCAAGGCAACCACGATGAAGGCAGTAAAATTATTGATCCCTTTTGTTTTCCTAGTAATGCAAAATGCAAATTGAGTGTCTAATAAATTGATTAATTGTGATTTTTGGGTGTGGATCTAATCAGCTCCGTTTAACTGCCTTTCTTGACAATTGAGTAACAGGATTACCAGTTGGGATTTAACTTTTTTTATTTTTAAACCAATTGAGTGTCTACTAAGTTGAGTATCTCGAGCATGTGTGTGTGAGATTGGACACATGAAAATAAAAGTGTTCTATGTAGGGCCAATAGCCAAATTGTTTCTTTCTTTTTCTTTTTGGGGAGCGGCCATTATTCGCTTTACTATTTATAATGTATTCTTTTACTTGTGGTTACTAGATGAGGAAAAGGCTCGTATACGGGTCTAACATAGTGGTTTTAAAATAACTTTTTATCGAGGCTCAATTAATTTTTTGATAAATAAATTTATCTTTGTTATATCATTTAAACGCGGATAGAGAATTATATTGGGGGTCATAATTTATAATTAGTGTATTTTAATAATTTACTTAAAATTAAAATATAAATTATAATCTGTTTAAATTGCTCCAATTAACATAAAAAGACTACGAGCTATAATACTCATTTTAAATATCCATATCAAACATAAACATCAAATTGAAAATTTAATTTCTCATGGTATTATTTTCCTATTTGAATGTTTTACAAGAGAATACATTAAATCTACAAGTGCCATATATATTAACAAATTTTCTAGAATAAGAAGCTTACCAATCTATCTGTAAACTATTCTTGAATACATCCAAATTGGTTTCTCAAGAGTTTCAACAGTGGGAACAATCAGCTACTTGATGAAAGTTAACACGAACAACATCATTCTTTAAAATACGATAAAAGATGGAAAAAAACTTTCTATTGATTTTACTTCATGTCTGTATACAATAAAATCAAGAGAAATTTTTAGTACAGTAAATAAAGAGAACTTCCAAGGGGACTCGCACCCCTAAAGAGGCAATTTACTAATTCAAACAAAGAGAACTAAAGACACTAAACAAATATTAACATGGTATAAATTGTAGTAATTCAATATAGTAGTTCAAATTATATTTTAGTATAACTCGTTTAAAATGATGTTAACTGGTGATAAAATATAAAACATTTGATAGAAGTCTATATAAATTATATAAGAATTTTAATTTTTTTCTTAATTAAGGAGATAAGATAAATATTTTTATTTTCTATAGATTTATCATATGTTAATTTTCATGATGAAACAATATAAAAATTATAAAAAATAATGTTTAAGATAATTTATTGATTGTTGAAAACTTATGGGGAAAATTGAGTTCAAACCATGTAGATTAAATTTTGTAAATCAATTAAGCATATAAGAGATAGCCCATTAATATAGTATGAACAAATCCATCACTTAAAATTAACTTTGAGATTTAATAAATATACTTTTTAAAATTACTTCTGAATATGATTTTTTCTAGTTTGAAATCCCCTTCAGATAGTGTGGATAGATGAAAACCTTTTAATTTTAATTTTTAAATTACTTTAAAATAGTATGAGTAAATACAAAAATCTTGTAAACATTTACCAATATCTCCTTTTGTGGCACTATTATTTAAAAAATTAAGTACTTCTAGTTGATAAAACCAAAATTAATAATTTTACCAAATGAGAAAAATGAAAGTTTCAAATGATTATTTACATGCAGTACTCTTCAAAAAAGTAGTCTAATCAACATGGAGTAACATTTAAAGGAGTGTTGTAGTTATGGGAATGTGAGTCCCATGTGTATCAATGATAGTTTGTATTTAAGAATTACAAATAATGTAGAATTTTTTTTAAAATGACATGTATGCCCTTAATCGACCATCTTTCATTTTCTATATAATAGAAAAGTAGAGGAGTGATACACGTTTTTCTTCTAAAATGTAATTTGCATTTCTTGCATGAATTAACCTAAATAGATGTCAATTTTATCACTTAAACTAAAAATAGTCGGTTGAGATATAATATATGCATAGTTTATGTATTATATGTTTATGCATAATCTATGTATATGATTAGAAAAAGTCAATAATTAATATGACCGATAGGTGTATTTTTTTTTTCTTCTTCTTTGGAAATATTAGTTTTCAATGGAGATAAAAATACAGCCTAACGCACAACATTTCATTTGCATAGCCAATAAAAGAGTATTTGCATATATACCCATTTTTTAGGCCTCTATTGATTTTATTCCCGCATTACACAAAATTTTGCAAAATGTACCTGCTTGGATTTGAAGTAGTTCAATCTGTCCGATGCAACTTCAGAAATCAAATCTGAAATTTTTTATTTCTTTTATCTTTCAACTGCAATTTGAGAAATTCAAATCTTAAGTAGTTCAGGCTCTTCAAAGCAACTTCATATTTCGAATTTGAAGTTCTTCTATCTTTCAATTGTAATTTCAGAAATTCGAATCTTAAGTAGTTCAATTTTTCAATAGGCAGCATACATAAAATGACACCTAAACTGGTACCCAAATCCCTCTTACACACATATTGACCACATGAATATTTTTAAATACTCAACCTTTCAAAAGCGTATCGATTACGCACATTTTTGCCTACATGGCACGCGCGTCTTTTACACACAAATAAGGCGAGTGAACTAAATAGTTCTGTATCTGAAACCTCATAAAAACGCCACATGTCCAACTTTTTCCCATTTTTTTATTTATTTATTCATCTCCTTCTTTTCTCTTCCTCCGTTAATGCTCACAGAACCTCTTTCTATAGTATTTTATTTTGTTGCTTTCCAAAGTTTTATTCCAACAAGTAAATAAAGCATTTTCGAATTATCAAGAGATTGGTGTGAAATTGTTGGCTCGAAAAGTGCAATTTCAATTAGACCCAAAAAATTTCGATTCAAAAAGTGCAATTATTGGCCCAAAAAATCAAGAGAACAATACAAAAATTGTGTATGTGAAATTATTTTTTAACTAAAATTGATGTTTGGATACTGAATTAGTTGTTGATTGGAAGCTCCATTTCAAATTGGAACTCATTTGGAGATGAACTGAGATTTGGATCGAAACTTGTTGAAGAATGCCAAAGAACAATGTTTTGAATTTAAGTGTTGGATCTTAGACTTGAAGAAGTCTGAGCTTGATTTTAAAATTTTTGGTAGCTGAAATTAAGATGAAGGTGGGCGCAGCCATGGTGGTTGGTCTTGGGAAGAAGATGAGTTCCTTTTCTTTTTCTTTTTCTTTTGGCTGGGTTCCTTTCCTTTTTATGTTTTAAAACTTTGCTGGAGGCCTTTTTTTTATTTTTTACCTAATGACACATGTCACGACGGTATTGGTGTGTGACATACACCTATTTAAAATAAGTGGTCAAATATCAAAGTGGTGTGTAATAGATATACCTTTGAAAGGTTGAGTGTTTGAAAATATTTTCGTTGTCAACGGGTGTGTAACAGGGATTTGGGGTATCTTTCTACTGGCGCGGCGCTGCTGGATGCTTCTGATTAATAGAACACGAAGAGGAGGGAAAAAAAGCTGTCCATTTACAACTTCAGATTCAAAATTTGAAATCTTAAGTAGTTCAACTTTTCAATACAACTTCAGAGTCAAAATCTAAAGTTTTGAAGTATAAGCTTGTTCTTTGATTTTCAACAACGCAATCACGTTTCAACACCCAAATCTACTCCAAATGAATTCAAATTTGAAATAGAACTTTCAAATATCATAAAGAACAAATCTCAATCATCAAAAATTTAAAAGAACAATATAACAACAACAACAACAAACCCAGTATGATCCCAACATGTGGGGTCTGGGGAGGGTAGTCTTTATGCAGACCTTACTCCTACCTAATGCAGGTAGAGAAGTTGTTTCCAATAGACCCTCAGTTCAGGAATGGTAAGAAGAAGAAGAAGAAGAAGAAGAGGAAAGCAAGGAAGGAAGAAAGAAAGAAGGAAGAGAAAAGAAAAAGGGAGAGATAAAGGATAAGTAGTATCAAATAATATCAATAGGGAATATAATACTTAAGGTGAACAAAATCAGATAATGTAATAAAAATCTAAGAATATGAAGGGACATGCATGCTACTAAGACCATCGGTGAACAACTAAAAACTACCCACTAACATTCTACCTTAATCCTCGACCTCCACACCCTCATATCAAGGGTCATGTCCTCAATGAGCTGAAGGATCGCCATGTCCTGTCTAATTACCTCTCCCCAGTACTTCTTAGGCCTACCTCGACCTCTTCTCAAACTCTCCATGGCCAACCTCTCACACCTCCTGACAGGAGTATCAATGCTTCTTCTCTTAACATGTCCGAACTATCTCAGCCTCGACTCCCGCACCTTGTCCTCTACGGAGGCTACCCCCACTCTGTCCCGGATAGCTTCATTCTTAATCCTATCTCTCCTGGTACACCCACACATCCATCTCAACATCCCCATCTCTGCTACTTTCATCTTCTACACGTGGGAGTTCTTGAATGGCCAACACTCAACCCCACACAGCATATTCGATCGAACCCCCTCTATAAAACTTACCCTTAAGTCTTGGCGGCACATTCTTATCACATAAAACACCAGAAGAGAGCCTCCACTTCATCCATCCTACTCCGATGCGATGTGCGATATCTTCGTCAATCTTCCCGTTACCCTAGATAATAGACCCAAGATACTTAAAACTCGCTCTCTTGGAGATAACTTGAGCATCAAGCTTAACCTTTACGTCTCCATCATGGGTCCCGTCGCTGAATTTGCACTCCAAGTATTCTGGCTTGGTTCTACTCAGTTTGAAACCTTTAGACTCCAAGGCCTGCCTCCAAACCTCCAACTCACATTAATTCCGCTTCGGGTCTCGTCAATCAACACTATATCATCGGCAAATAGCATGCACCAAGGTACCTCCCCTTGGATGTGTCGCGACAGTACATCCATCACTAAGGCAAATAAAAATGGGCTAAGAGCCGATCCCTGATGCAACCCCATCACCACAGAGAAATTCTCCAAGTCACCACCCACAGTCCTCACCCGAGTCTTAGCATCATCATACATATCCTTAATCACCCTAATGCACGCTACCGGAACACCGCTAACCTCCAAACACCTCCACAGGACCTCCCTCGGGACTTTATCGTATGCTTTCTCAAGGTCAATAAACACCATATGCAAATCTTTCTTCCTCTCCCTGTACTGCTCCACTAATCTCCTTACCAGATGAATCGCTTCCGTAGTCGAATGCCCCGACATGAATCCAAACTGATTCTCGGAAATAGACACGCACCTCATCACCCTGGCCTCCACCACCCTCTCCCAAACCTTCATAGTGTGACTCAACAACTTGATTCTCCTATAATTGTTGCAATTTTGGATATCACCCTTGTTGTTGTAAAGCGGAACCATCGTACTCCACCTCCATTCTTCGGGAATCTTCTTCGTCTTAAAAATAACATTAAACAGCCCAGTGAGACACTCCAAACCTGCTCGTCCCGCGCTCTTCCAGAATTCCACCGGGATTTCGTCTGGCCCCGTCACTCTGCCCCTATACATCTTACGCATCTCCCCTTCCACCTCCTCTACCGTAATCCGCCTACAGTACACAAAATCGTGCCGACTCTCTGAGTGATCTAATTCACCCAGTACAATGGGTCTGTCCCCCTCCTCGTTCAACAGTTTATGGAAGTATGTCTGTCATCTTCTCCTAATAAGTGTCTCATCCATCAACACTTTGTCATCCTCGTCCTTGATGCACTTGACTAGCCGGTAAAACTTCTTGTCCCCGCCTTTTCCCCCGAGCTCCTCGTAAAAACGAGCAAACACCGCGTTCTTAGCCGTCGTAACTGCTAACTTCGCCTCTTTCTTTGCCTTTCTGTAACACTCCCGATAAGTCCATTTTTTCTCCTCATTTGTACTCTCCATTAGTTGCAAATAAGCAGCTTTCTTAGCTTCCACTTTACCTTGAGTCTCTCCATTCCACCGACAATCCCCTTTATGACCCCCAGGAGAGCCCTTTGTGACCCCTAAGACCTCTCTAGCAGCTACCCTAATGCAATTCGCAGTCATGAACCGCATACTAGATGCCTCCCCCTACTCTTACTAGGCGCAAAATTGGGTGTCACATGAAAATTCTACGCCTAATAGAAAAGATTGCAATTCGCGACCATGTAACCCAATAAATTATAGCCTATATACACAACACTTATGCTTTTTTTCAAAAAATCTTTAGATTTCATCCATCTCTATCCAACAAATCTTTCTCCCCTTTCACCTATATTCCTGCAACTTATTATGGTTTTTATCTTCTTATTTTACTTGATTTTTTTGTTTTTCATTCCAATCAGATTTTTTTTTACTTCTGTTTCTTTCATTTTTCTATTTTTATGCTTATATTTTGTCTAAAAGTCAACAACAACAAACCCAGTGAATTCCCAAAAGAAAAAAGTACATACTATTATTGTTGTTGTTGTTGTTGTTGTTGTTGTTATTGTTGTTGATGTTTATATTATTGTTGTTGTTGTTTGAACTTAACCAACTAATGTACATTCGTATAAAAAATTATATGCTAAAATATAGTGCATTTCTGCGGTCCGCATCCGCAGAATAAGTTTTGCGGACAGCACAAATCTCTACACTTCTCCTCTTTGACTTGTTGAGCTGGGATACTCCTTTTTGAGTTAGATTTCTCCATTGAGCTTAAATCCTCCAGCATTCCTGCAATTCACACAATTTATTAGATTCGGAAACAAAAATTACTACTTTCGGACTAAAACTAAAGCAAGAAGGTACTAATATGTGGTTAAAACACACTTATCAACTCCCCCAAAATTAAGTCTTTACTTGTCCTCAAGCAAATAGATTAGTTCTGATCTCCCTTAAGTGAAAGATCATTTCAAAGAGTCAATTGTAAGTCATTCATACTTAGTTAAGGCCAATAATTAACCACAATACTCATGCATTTTCAACAAGGTGACAACGTTTTCAAATATACGTGACTTGCATGTAACTCTAGTGTGACATTTGAGCTTCAAGAATTGGCTTCACTCATCAAGGACTCTTGTTCTTTCATGTAAATCATGGTGGACTCCAAACTCTTCTTCCTCTACCTTCGATTTGCTATGCTCAATTCAACATTTAACACTCAAATTCTAGAGCAATAAAGGATTCACTCTTCTCTCACAAAAGAATGTCACAAGTAAAGCTTCAAGTACCATAGACTTGCCCCTCATATAGATCTCCACTAATGTAAGCTCACTCGGTTAAAAATAAAGTAGGACTTAATTCGGGTTGTAATGGAGGCTTTTGGATTGGGGTATGATACCATATTGGATGAATGGTTATCCTTCTTTAAGCACTCCACTTTTCATTTCTTGGCTCACTTTTGCCAAACCCTTAGAGGCATTTCTTTTTCTTGGGGGCT
Source organism: Nicotiana knightiana (assembly GCA_005239525.1). Classification (NCBI taxonomy): domain Eukaryota; kingdom Viridiplantae; phylum Streptophyta; class Magnoliopsida; order Solanales; family Solanaceae; genus Nicotiana; species Nicotiana knightiana. The sequence continues at coordinate 35,453 of ML435629.1, forward strand.
AGAGAGAATTGTCATCACTCTTTATTGTTCATTTCTTTCTTTTTCTCCTTTGATGCTCATACTAGAGATACTTGCCTCATTTTCATTTCATCAGTCTCTCTTTTTATTTTCTTTTTGCATTTTATTTTTGTTCTTTCTTTTCTTACTTTCTCTTTTCATGGAGATCATTTGTTTTCTCTCATTTCAATGCCTTCATACCTATTTTAGCTTCCTCCACTTTCCCCCAAACTTAGGCTTTGAGCCACTTATTACATATGAGTGTTAAGGAAGGTTTGGGTGTCAAAAGAAGATTATGATCAAACGGGTAAATGATTATAGCATGGTTACCAACAGAGAAAGGCTAAAAAGCTCAAAGGGGTTGACTAGGGATAACAATCATAGGGTGGCAATAAAAATCCAAATGGCCCAAGGATATCCAACAATCATTTTTTTAAACCAAGCAAACCTAGAATTTCTCCATGAAACACATTCCGGGCTAATAATTATCAAAGTCAACTCAAGAACCTCAAAGTCACTAAACTAAAGCTAGTTCTTCCAAGAATAACCTTGTCTAAAATCATAAGCATGCAATTAAGTATGTTGGTGCCACATGAAGCATGAATGACTCTTTTTTAGAAATGACTTAGTTAGGGATTTTATTCATTAATACATACTACTACTATTGCCTAAACATGAAACTAATTCATTCCCTTAAGAAAGTTGTCACACTAGCTATCCTCGGGAAGAGTGAACCTGTCCATCCTCGGGAAGAGTCATCCGGTTCACACAAAAGACCACCTTTGGAAAGAACCGTGGCCTAAAAAAAATCAAAAGGTTTATTACCAACACTAATATAAAAAAAGCTACCAAAATAAACACAATTAAATATAAACAATTAAAAATGCTAATACATATAACAACTACTAAAGATAACAAAAAGTAAAATCATCCAATTATTACATCCCAAAGTTGTCAAATGTATCAAATCATAAAATATGCTCCACCCCCGAATAAAAATAAGTATTGTCCCTAATGCTTAACAAAATAAGATTAAAGAGCAGAGAGGGCGAAGAGACTCTGTCCTCATCACAGTGTCACCAGCAGCATCAGTCCCAGCCGACTCAACTAACTGAATGTCATCATCAAGTGTGGGGGCGGCCTGAGAAGTGAACATAACGCTCCCTCTCAGCAGTATTAGATGCAAGTCACGGCTCCTCCGTCTGAGCAGCGGGAGCATCATGAGAACACGGAGCTGGGTGAGGCTGGGCGGGGTCTAGCAGCATATTAAAAGGAAAATCTCCGGCCTCAGCTATTCGAGTCACCTAAGTTCAAAGTGCATCAACTGACTTCTTGCTGGCCAATGTCTTCCTCATCTTCTTTACCTACTTGGTCAACCGCTCTATTACAACACCATGTTGTACCAGTATATCCATAATCACCTTCTGGTTGTCCAAGACTACGGTGAGCTTCTTGTCTATTTCCTAGGGATCCAATTGTGAAGATGACTGCGCTGGAACTGTACGGGGGATCTCAAACAGATTTGAGGTAGCTACCTTCATCCAATTGTTAAGGCTCGCAAGTGTCTAAGAGACACGCAAGGCAAGCAATGGACTTGTAGGCATAGGAACCGACCTAGGAGCTGGAGTAGGAATTGTAGTAGGAGCTGGGGATGGTGGATCAGGGATAGAAGTTGTGACACTAGTAGAAGACTCAGTCGAAGTAAATGAAATATCAAAATGGACCAGGAGATACCACTACTGGCTCATCCGACTGTCCAGCAGTAGTAGAAGGTTGAATGCTCTTCTTTGGGTTCCTCGGATTTTGCAGCTTGTACCACTCAAATGGTCTTGTTGTCTTGACTTTGGTATCAAATAGCCTGGAATCTACCTTGGCATCTGTCAGATACTCAGCAATAGTGTTGGGGTAAGGGAAGAGGTGTTACTTGGCTATGCCTCAAGTGAGATGTTGGGCGACATCAGGGAAACCACGCGGATCGGGTACCCGTCCATGATAGAGGCAACTAACACTGCTCTTGCCAACGGCAAATTGTTCTCATTCAAGCACGAGTCAAGTGTTCTACATACAAAGGTCTGCCACCCTTTTTCCTCAAAGCTCAGAGTGTTCCGGAGGATTGGCACCCCAACACCTATCCAAAGGGGTGTAGGTCCAGGAGAAAGAATCTCTGTGAGCCATGGTCTAGCCTCCTCTTTCAGATCCAACTTCTACAGATACTTATTCGACTCCACATCATCAAACACCAAGTATGCATTCAAAGTGTGCTGATCAAATTTCACTTTCACGTTGCACACCTTAGTAATCTTTTTCCCCTTAAGAATATGCAGTGTGTTGGCATAGAATTCTCTAACAAGATGCTCCTTCACATCCACCTGTTTCTCAGTAAACTGCATCCACCCCTTTCTCGTGGTAAACTGTTCTAAGACTAAGGGGTTGCATTTGTCCAAGTCTTTTTGAGAATTTTCCTTTCATGAGTCAAGGATCTCTCTTTCCTCCACATTCAAAAATTTGAAAATGCTCGCAAATGCAAGAATTTATCTTCCCAGACAATTTTCTTCTTTGATCGTGCCATGCTTGCCTGTGCACATGATCCCCCTCTCCCATCATCTGGGGCATCATTAGAATCAGATCCCCGAGCAACTGCGTTAGACTCATGACTGTCACTATATGAACCCTGGGAGGTCCTGTGAGATGTTGAAGGCACATCTAGAGGCTCAAACTACCTCTGTGGCCTGGATTGTTCTTCAGTGTGCTCCTATGCTAAAGATACATAATTCCCTTAGGAGGCCTCCCTAGACTGGGCATAAGAACTCGACTCAAAGAGGCTTCAAACTCTCCCCCGGCATGCAGTTGTATTCTTAGTAATAGCTTGTTGTACACTTGGGTGTATGGCACCTCTGCCCCTGCCCCTGCCCCTTGAAGATTCACCTCGACCTCTTGATCGTACCATTGTCTATACATGCACAAAGAAACTTGTCAGTTGAAATGCATGTGGCAATCAGTTAAGAATCATATAAGTATGTGAGGACATCATAGAAGCAGTGAGGTTTCAAGATTTCAGGATGCAGTAGAAAAGGGTCAAGTGCGATCCGCAAAGTGGAAGTGCTAACCGCACAATTCCTCGTGCGGGCCGCAGTTCAGCACATATGTGCTGGGTTCTCAGGGTCACCTTCTTTGATAGACAGTGTGGTGGCTTTCTAATACCGCAGAAATCAATTGTGGTCCGCAAAATTAGCTTTGTCGTCCGCACTTGAGATGCTCATAGAGCAAATCTATAATTATCACTGCGGACCAAATTTGCGGCATCACAACAAAATCCGCAGTCCTCACTATTAAAATGCAGCCACACAAACAGCAAGCCAACCAGTTACCCTGAACAACAGTTTGCGGATCGCACAATTCCAAGTCTGCACAGTCAAGAACAAAGACGGGAAAAGTTTGTTTAGCCTAGATTATACAAACATTGTGTCCAATCCTACTGGGTAACATGATATAAACATTGTAAACAATCAACTTATGCCAATCTAAATATGCTTTGTTAATTTCCCAGTATTAACCTACCCCACATGGATACATATTGAATGAATGAATAACAGATGGCCTAAAAAGAAGTTAAAAAGGAAAAATAAATTCAAAAATAAAATTAACATGAAGTGAAGTGAAGCATATCAGATAGTGTTAGTGTGCATGATCCAAGTGAGTACAAATGGTTGTATGTGATTGAAAGTGCAAGTTCTTCAGGCAATCTCACAAAGTAACAGTGAAATTGAAGACAGTGGAAAGTGTAAAAGTGAGGCTATTGTTCTTATTTATACTTAGAGAAGATTGAGCGTTAGAGAGCCGAGTGCGGCCGCACAATTACAAGTGCGGTCTGCACTCTATTACCTGGACTTCGGTGGAAAACATAATTATGCGGTCTGTACTTTTTCAAGTGCGGCCGCACTCCTAACTAAATAGTACAACCACCTATCTGATGGTGTGCTTTTGCGACCATATAATTTATGAAAGTCCGCACTATTACTCTGCACTGTTGGGAGAAAATTTCATAGGGCCTTCCATTTAGCACCTAAGATAGGCTCCTGCAAGTATGGTCCGCAATGAAAATTTGCGCCGCACAAGAGCTTTTGCGGTCAACATTACTTTTCTGCGGTCACACAAAGAAGAAGTGCGGTCCACATTTCTGTCCTTGATGAAACAACCTTATCTATTATTTCACATCTAACACTTATCCCTGCAACACACTTCAAATCAAATTAAAACAACAAATAATATCTAACTAAAACAGAAAAATTAAATGAACTTGGGTTTTCTCCCAAGAAGCTCATTATTTAACGATGTGGCACGATGCAATGCCATAGCATCCTCAAGTGAAGTAAATAACTGCCACCACGTGGCTCTATCCAACTTTTCCCAAGTAATGCTTCACCCGGTGACCACTGACTCGAAATATTTCATTGTTCTTATTATTCAAGTCCAATGCACCAAAAGGTGTCTTACCAACAATTTCAAAAGGACCACTCCACTTTGACTTAAGCTTCCTAGATAACATCCTCAACCTTGAGTTGAAAAACAATACTAGATCACTGGCCTTTAACTCCTTGTTCCAAATATATTTATCATAAATATATTTCATCTTTCCTTTGTACAAGGATGAACCCTCATATGCATGGTACCAGAACTCATCCAATTCATTTAAGTGCGTAATCAGCAAGTTAGTGTCTATATCCTAATCAAGATTCAATTTCTTTAAGGCCCATATTGCCTTGTGCTCTAGTTCCGCTGGAAGATGACAAGTTTTCTCAAATACTAACTGGTATGGGGACATTCCGATAGGTGTTTTGTACGCCGTCTGATATACCCATAAGGCGTCATCAAGCTTCTTGGACCAATCCATTCGATTTAAATTTACCATCTTGCACAAAATACTCTTTGTCTCCCAGTTGGATACTTCCACTTAATTACTACCTTGTGGGTGATAAGGAGTCGTGACCTTGTGAGCAACACCATACTTGCTAAGTAAAGTTTGCAAAAATGTGACCCCCTTCCCCCCCCC
>ML435632.1:0-49546 GCA_005239525.1 Nicotiana knightiana
AAGCACATAAAATGCAAGGTATATAATGCTTAAAATCATGAATTCTAGCCACGCATCAACATCTCCATTATTTGTAGGGTAGAGAGAGGGCAAATATCAACCCCAGATCCGCCATCCATCATAACTCTTTTCATATAGTAACCTTTACATTTAACAGTTAGGTGGAGAGCTTTGTTGTGGGCAGCCCTTTCTGGGGGAAAGTCATTCTTGCTAAATGAGATCCAGTTGACTTCAAAAAATTATTCCGCCATTCTTTCCATTTGCTCAACTGTGGTCTCGGCCGGAACATATGCTTCGTTAAGTGTTTTGATCAGGATTTTCTGATGCTCGTTTGAACTTATCAGCAAGGATAGAAGTGACACCTGAGAGGGGGACTTTCTGAGCTTCTCAATTATGGCGTATTCGGAGGTTTTCATATTTTTGAAGAATTCTTCTGCCTCTCCTGAACTGATCGTCCTTTTAGGCGGAAAGCGTTTCTGCTTGCTTTTGTTCAGTTCTTCCAGGTTGAGGTATTTCTCTGATGAATTTATCTCACTTGTTTCCCCAGTAATTTATTTTCCTTTGTACGTCACCAATGTCTTGTTATAATTTTAGGGGACGACAATAGTATTCTTCATGGGAGTCTGCGACGCGCGACTAATAACCACGGGCTCATTCAGCCTTGGTGAAATTATTTGCCCCCGCGCCACATACGTCCCTTTCGGTACGTACATTTTTGGGCCATTCATCGTTGCTTTGTTGAATTGTAACCTTCTGGGAGGACTCAACACATTTTGTTCCCTCCTGGGTGCCTTAGGGACGTAAAGAACAGCGTCTTTAGAGAGTCCCATATTTGTCTTGGCTTCAGCCTTCCCCATGACCTGGGGGATGGGGTTAATCTTCTTCATTTCCTTGACTGGTTTGGGTGCCTCCTTGGGCTTTCTTTTCACATCTGCGATGGCGATGATGGCCTTTAGAGCTGGATCAAAATCCTGGTCCTCGCAAATTATGCCGATGACGGGCCCATGATTGTGAGTGGGTAATGGATTGTTCGTCACATTGGGAACTTCTTCGTCCCTTAACACCACTTTCTTTTGTTCTATAAGGTTTTCCACGGCTCTTTTGAGGGTCCAACACTCCTCCGTGTCATGCCCTTCTGCTCCGGAATGGTAGGCACAATTGGTTCCCGGCTTATATGATGTTGATGCTGGGTTTTACCTGGTCGGTGGTACGGGCTGTAGAAGCCCCATCTGGACTAATTTTGGGAAGAGGCTTGAATACGGCTCACCTATAGGAGTGAAGTTGAGTCTCCTCGGTGGTTCACGGGGGTAGGTGTTGTACGGATAGTTGTTTTGGGGAGGACGTGGATTATATGGAGCTAGGGGGAGATGGTTGTTTCTCGGGGGTGGAGCTCTATTCTGATTGTATTGTTGTTGCAGCCTGGGATGTGGTTGAGCGTTCATCACCGCATAGGGAAAAGGGGGCGTAGCATGAGCTGCGTCTTGGTGAGGATAGTAATGTTGGGAAGCTTTAGGAAATGGGCGTGGGTATTGTCGAGACTTCCTGACATGGGAAACCATCATGGCCCCTTCTTCTTTCTTTTTTTTGTTGGCTGCACTCCCGGATCCGCTTTGGATGGCCTGAGAGGTTGCTTGTATGGGAGATTGGCTTAGGATACGACCGGTTTTTAGACCATTCTCCACCATTTCTCCAATTTTGATTGCTTCCGCAAATGGTTTGCCCATGGCGGATATCATATGTTTGAAGTATTCAGCTTCTTGTGCTTGTAGAACGACACTGACCATTTCAACCTCATCCATCAGATGTTTGACTCTGGAGGCCTGCTCGCGCCATTTAATGGCGTACTCTCTGAAACATTCTGAGGATTTCTTTTTGAGATTGGATAGAGAGTTCCTATCGGGAGCGATGTCCACATTGTATTGGAATTGCCGAACAAAGTCCCATGCCAGGTCATCCCATATGTGCCAGCGGGATATATCCTAGTCCATGTACCATTCTGATGCAATCCCTGTCAATCTTTCTCCAAAATATGCCATGAGAAGTTCCTCTTTCCCACCTGCTCCCTGGAGCTGGTTGCAGTACCTTTTCAGATGAGCTATGGGGTCCCATGTCCGACATATTTTTCGAACTTGGGGGTTTTAAACCCAAGAGGCAAGTGGACGTGCGGGAACATGCACAAATCTGCATAGGAGACGCTTTTCTGCCTGCTCAGCCTTTGTATATTCTTGAGGCTCTGCTCAATACTCTTCATTTTCTGAGCCATTTCTTCGTGCTCCGGGCTTTTCTAATCTTGTCCCAAAGTGACCTCAGACTGAGGTTGTTAGGGGTATGCATTGGGAGTAACATGAGTGGTATCCAGATGGACGGACGGTGTTTGGAATGTGAATGCTGGCAGCTCGAAACTTGGCCCAGGGATAGTCGGTGGAGCCGTGGCAGAGATTGGTGGTGCGGTGAAGATGTTGGAAGACACACCAGAAAACAAGGCCTGGGGGCGAACCTCAGAAGGCCTTCCGGCAAAGTGAGTCTACATAGTTGGATATCCAAACGGCGTGGCTGGGTAGCTTATGGGGATGTTGGATGTCCCGCCTTCCCTGGGAATTATCTCTCGGAAACCCGAGATGGTACTGGGCGGTTCCCTACCATTGGACCATGCGTCCCACATTTCCAGCATGCGACAACGCAGAGTCCTGTTTTCTTCAGCTGCTGCTGACTCAGATATTGGGATGGCTGGATTTAGGTCTTCCACGGAAGAGTTGACGATTGGCAAGTGAGTTTCAGACGTCATTTCTATACTCCCTTTTGATCTAGTGAAGTAAGGATGGGAAGCCAGGTTACCGCAAAACCAACCACCTAAAAATACCTTTAAGATCGAACCAACAAAATGTTAGGTTGAAACATTTATCACATAAGCAATCGCACGTTTGGGGTATGCAATGCACCTAAGAAATTAAATGCTTTTCTATATGTTTTTGCAACAGTTGTGTATTTCATCCCGGCTTTATTTCTGGGTTTTGAACTTTTCTTTCCTTTGTTATTATTTCCGCCCTTTTATTCCTCGCTCGGTTCCCTTTATTATGGTTATGATCGAATCCTATGTGGATTGCCTACGTATCATGGCGCGCGTGAATCAGATCATCACGTAGTTCATGCAATAAATACCAAAGGACATAAACAATTTCGAATTTTCATTCATTAGGAAAAAACTTCAGCTTTCATTCATTACAAAAGACTCCGACATATTTTCTTGGAAATTTTAAAGAAACTACAAAGACTTAAAGTAGACTCAAACAGGAAAATGAAATACAGACTCGAAAAGAACATCAAGAATACATAAGTTCATCTACTGCTCCAGGGTCCCGCGGGACATCATTCGGTCTTTATTTGAAAAGCATTCGTCTTGCCTAAAATGATATTTGTAAGTCATTTATTTTGGAAATATCGTTGGAAATTTCGTATTTTGAAAGAAACTATATTTTTGGTATTTCACTCTGTTATATATATATATATATATATATATATATATATATATATATATATATATATATNTAACGCTCTCCTTTGAAAACATACTTTCTCCATATATATATATATATATATATATATGGAGAAAGTATGTTTTCAAAGGAGAGCGTTATACATTAAAATGAGCATATTTGCAAAGTTTTTCATACAAACCGTTGTTTAAAGGCTTCCACCAATTTATGGATTTTAATTTCTAAGGCTCAAGGTGAACATACTGACATAGAGTTGAGTTATCAGAGTTCTCTATGGCATTGTGTTTTCTTCTGGTTTGGCTTGTTTGTTGTTCATCTTTGTGTGCATTTTTATGCTGTTTCGTGGTTAACTTCTGTAATTTTATTCCGCATCGTATTTGTCATTGTTGTAAAATGCTCCGTAAATTTGTAGATAGAGGTATTGTTCGGTTATTTCTATATTCATGCCAGCTATTTTGTTAGACCAGTGGTGTCTTCACTAGTCCTTGTCACTACTCCACCGAGGTTAGTCTTGATACTTACTGGGCACCGCTGTGGTGTGCTCATACTACACTTCTATGCATTTTTGTTTTCACAGATCCAGGTATTGGTTGTTAGTAGCAGTGTGGATGTTGCCGAGGAGACTCAAGGTAACCTGCTGCTGCGTTCGCAAGCTTTGGAGTCACCCTCCTGTTTTTATTCAACTGTTGTAATTATTCCCAAGCAGTTGTATTTAGAAGTTGTAGAAGATTATTAGAGCTTATGGCTTGTATTACCGGTTTTGGGAAAGTTTGTACATTCTGTTGAGATTCTATATCAAGACTGTTAGTTTTTCTTTTATTATTGTTGTTATTCAATAGCGGTAAGACTTACCTAATCCCTAATATACATTCTGTTGAGATTCTATATCAAGACTGTTAGTTTTTCTTTTATTATTGTTGTTATTCAATAACTGTAAGACTTACCTAATCCCTAATATACATTCTGTTGAGATTCTATATCAAGACTGTTAGTTTTTCTTTTATTATTGTTGTTATTCAATAACTGTAAGACTTACCTAATCCCTAAGACTATGTGCCATCACGATACCCAACAAAGGAAAATTTGGGCCGTGACAATAACAATAACTTCAATTAAGGTTAAGCAATTACTTAAAAGATAACAATAACTTCAATTGAGGTTAAGCAATTACGAAAAATAAAGCATGGCAATAAAAGATTCGACAAATTCAATTAAGGCACATAAGAGTTTATTTGGAAACAAGGGTAGAACACGAATCAGTCAATTCCAAATAAGACACGTACGGGTGAATTTAGTAAGTGGAGGATTTAACATGATAAGACAACTTCATTTTTAATGAACATAAGAACCTAAGAGCCCTAACCGGTCAAATTTCTACAAATAAGCTCGCGTACGTACTTGTCACCTCGCGTACACGGCCTTCACATAACACAATTAGCACAAATGACTCAAATCCTTAGGGGTAGTTCCCCCACACAAAGTTAGGCAAGATGCTTACCTCAAAGAAGCTAGACTGATACTCTAAAATGACCTTATCATGTGAAACAATCTTCGTACAACTCATATCTAGCCAAAATAACATAACATCATAAATAAAAATCATAGGAAACAATTCTGGATAATAAAGCTTCGATTTTGAAAGAGAAATAAAAAGTCAACCCTGGCTGGTGTCTCAAAGCCCGACCAAAATTATAAAATCTGAACATCATTCAATAACGAGTCCAACAATACAAGAATTACTCAATTCCGAATTCGAATCGACTTTCAAATCTCCAAAGTTTAGTCTAAGTGGTTTTCACAATGTTTCCTAAATTTCCAACTTAAATCGCAAATCAAATGATGAAAATAACAATTGATTCATAAAATACAATAATATACGGGTAAATAACACTTACCCCAATGAATTTCTTGAAAAACCCACGGAAAATCGTCACTAACCGAGCTCTCTAGGTCCAAAAATGAGTAATGAAACCAAATCCTCGAATTTAAACCTTCTGCCCAGTATTTCTGCTTTTGCGGACAAAAATATGCACTTAAGCTCACACCTGCGAGAACCACTGCACACGAGACCTTTTGCTTCTGCGTTCACGCACCACATCTACGATATCGCAAATGCAGAAAAACCATTGCATCTGCGCTTTCTCCAGCCTCCACCACCCTCGCACCTGTGACAACCCTAGTGATTCTGCGCTTGCGCTTTAGCGACCGGATGACCGCTTCTGTGGTGCCTGCCTTCTCAAACCGAAGTCGCCCCTGTGCTCCAAATGTTCGCTCCTGCGGAGCCACACCTGCGGTCCCTCATCCGCATGTGCGAAGACACCAACATACAGAATTTTCAGCAACCTCCACAAGGCTCAAAATGATCCGCAACACATCTGAAACACATATGTGGCCCCTGGGACCCCGTTCAATCATACTGGCCAATCCCTGATCATAACGCGGCCCTAATCGGGACATAAAATCATATCAAACAACGTCAAAACTATGAATCGCACCTCAAATCAACCTTAATGAATTTATGAACTCTCAACTTCTACAACTCGCGCCGAAACATATCAAATCAACCCGGAATGACGTCAAATTTTTCATGCAAGACCCAAATGGCATAACGGAGCTAATAAAACTCTCGTAATTGCAATCTGAGCCCAATATCAACAAAGTCAAACTCCCGGTCAAGCCTGCCAACCTTCCAATCCTCCAACTTTCCAATTTATCGCCAAAATGCATCAAATTAACCTACGAGCATCCAAATCCAAAATCCGGACACACGCCTAAGCCCAAAACCACCGTATGAAGATATTGGAATGATCAAAACACCATTCAGGAGTCGTCAATATAAAAGTCAAACTCCGGTTAACTCTCACCACTTAAGCTTCTAAAATAAGAATCTTTCTTCCAAATTGATCCCGAATCATCCAAAAATAGAACCCGGCCATACACTCAAGTCATAACACATAAAACAAAGCTTCTCGAGACCTTAAGCTTCTAACCGGGACGCTAATTCCAAAAATGACCGGCCAAGTCTCTACATCCTCCCGCTCTTAAACAAATATTCGTCTTCAAACGTGCCAAGAACCATCCCGAAGTCATCAAATCACTGAATGTACTCACCATACATATACTCGCGGGTGATCCCACGTCACCCCAATCCATATAAGCCCGATAACACCATCTCAATTGAAGATTATTCCTTCCACCCACACTGATAATCGTAGAACCAAATTTCTCACCACCTGATCATTTCCAAAAGACCCGATTCCCACATCTACACACGGTATCAGCATCAACCAGATACAACAACTCATGACTACACCCACACAATACAACCACACGATGTAACACATCACACATATGCTCATAACAATAACTCTGGTCACAATAGCTGCCCATAATCAAATCCAACACCGGTAATCAACCTTATCTCATCTAAAACCTCATCTCAAACCTTCACAACACTGACAACGATGCAAGAAAAATGAGGACCTCCTAACCATTCACCCAAATTGGCAAGTTACCTCTAATGCCACCTAGGCACCAACCTCCCAAGCTAAAACCCAATAAGTACAACGCAAAAATGACTGAATATCCAAGGAGAGACACATGAGAAAATTATCAAGCAAGCTAGACAGGAACAACTACCTATCAGTACAATACTTACGAATCCATTCCATAAGGGAGGATCAAAACATATGAACTAATCAAAAGGATCTCATCCTAATATAACTTTATCGCGACACGCATCCCGTTTCAAACATATCAAACCACATGAAAATGCGAGGATCCCATCCTTAGCTCTGAATCAGTAGTATACACATCATACCAACCGAAACCTTCCACTAATTCAATTCCGCTAACAAAATCACAATACATACTGAACCCCTATACCGGTAGAGCATTTAAATCACAAATCGTAACCAACCATCCAGAAATCACATCAAAACCTACCGTGATGCGTAATGGAAAGTCACTTCTAGTCTCATAGGTCTCAATAGTGGACAAAAATGATGGACACTGGCTACCACTATAAAATCTCCCAAGAAGGACAAAAATATGAGCGGCATACTAAATCACAAAACACACCCGTATGTGAAGCAATATTGGAGGACTCACTCCCAAAACCGAATCGAAATATGAATGATGCTTCTCTAAAACAAATTGAAACTATACCTGTAATGACATCATCTGGTGTAGCAGCCTCAGCCCTACCGTGGAAAGCATATCAACGGGTCGGGCCTCCCCCTCTTGGGTGCCCTCTACCCACCTGCCCTTCACCCTAGCTGACAGTGCAAGGATAACAACAATTGGTATCTCCACACTCAAAATAACCCCTCCGCTGGCGTGGATATGAAAGATGTCCGGTACGGGTACTCTAAGACTGATGGGTATTTGAAACACCGTACGAAACCTGAAGTGCAAACTGGACTGGCTGACCCACAAAACCTCTACCATGCCGTACCCTGCCTCCAAAATAAGGACTAGTAGGTCTCTCCGATCTACGAGGCCTCTTAGCCTCCTTAACCTTTCCCTGCTGACCCCACATACCCTCTAATCTGCGAGCGATCTCTACCACGTGTTAGAACGAAACATCCGTCTCCAACTCCCAAGCCATGCTGAATCAGATGCTATGACTGACCCTCTCAATGAATCTACAGACTCCCTCTCTAATTGTAGAAACCGAAGTAGGTTCATGTATGTACAAATCACTGAATCTAACAACATACTCTTACACTGACATAGTGCCCTGGCGTAGCTGCCCAAATTTCGCGGGTCATGTATCTCGAAGGGTCTGGGGAAAAAACTCTCTCAAGAACATCTTTGAAAACTGAGTCCATGAAAGTGAAGCTGAATCGGCCGGGCTACCTATCTCGTACGCTTGCCACCACTGATATGCCACTTTGTTAAGCTAGAACGTAGCAAAAGCAACCCCACTCGTCTCCACAATACCTATAATGCGGATAATACGGTGTCACTCCTCTTGAAAACCATGGACATCCTCTAAAGATAAACCAGTGAAAGTCGGAGGGTGATACTTCTTGAACCTGGTAAGTCTAATCTGTTCCTCCTCAAATACTGCTGCCCTAACCACGGGCTAAGCTGGAACAACAAGCTATGCTGGCATAACCCATGGAACCTGGCCAGCATGAACTCGTTGCTCTAGAGTACGGGGTGCAGGAGCCTAAGCTCCTCCTCCAGTATGTGAAGTGGCTGGTGCAACCGGAATAAACCCCCCGAGCCAATGTGCCAAACATGCTAAGGAATTGTGCTAAAGTCTCCTAAATTCCCTAGGTAGCAACAGGTGCCTCCGGTACCTGTCCCCCAACCGGAGCTACCAGTGGCTCCTCAACTACTGCTCTAACAGGGGCTCTAGTTATGACACGTGCTCCTCTTCGGCCTCTGCCCCGGCCCCTAGCAACACCAGCTCTAGGGGAAGCGTCATCAGTAATTACAACTCGTGTCCTCACCATCTATGAGAGAATAAAATGACAAAAGCTCAAACTCTGAAATCAATAAACTCGCACGATAGAAATGAAAGAAGTGAAGTCTTCCTAATAGTTTTGTAGCCTCTCGAATATAAGTACAAAGGTCTCTGTACCGATCTGCAAGACTCTGCTAAACTCGCTTATGATTCGTAGCACCAATGAACCTAGAGCTCTGATACCAACTTGTCACGACCCCAAATTTCCCTCCGCAGGATGTCGTGATGGCACCTAGTCCTAGGGACTAGGTAAGCCTAATACATACTGAATTAATAGCAAACTCAACCAACATATATTAAATGTGAAACGGATTTTTTTTAATACAAATCCAACAATCTCAAAACCGGTAGCACAAGTCATAAGCTCTACTGAGTTTACTAGGAAAACTCTTCTAAGTAAAACTGTTCCAAAATAAAAATAGAAAGTATGAGTACAATATTAGAAGGTGACTCCGAGGCCTGTGAATGCGATGTCAGGTATACCTTGAGTCTCCACAGCAGAACCCGAACAGTTAGCTAGCAATCAACCAATATCTGAAGTACCTGAATCGGCACAAAAATGTGCAGAAAATGTAGCATGAGTACACCGCAGCGGTACCCAGTAAGTATCAAGACTAACCTCGGTGGATTAGTGACGAGGAACAATCGAGACACCTACTAGACATAATAACCTATACAAGTATAAACGTAAAACTAACAGGTAACAATATAAATATAAAGCTAAGCATGATAACAATAACAAACAATGCTTGTAATAGGAAACTAAGAGCAGCAATTGGCAACAGGTAACAAACAAGTAATAACACCGTGGAGTAAGCTGATACATTTTAAGCCCGATGAAACCAAGTAAAGAAAACAAGTAACAACTCAATAAGAGCAACCGATTCCACACAAGATTTGTTCAAGGATGTTCCCGAGGTACTTCACCTCATAGTCACATTTCACGGGTCCAAATTCATGAACCCTAATCTCTTGGAATCTTGTGACCATATTACGATTCGCAGCCGCACGAACGACTCACGTTCCAACAATAACAATGACTCATGACTGTGCTGACAACACGTGCCAACATGATAACTCTCACGCAGAAGGCAAGTGGACGATAGTACATATAAATGGCCAATATCATGAGGATTCATCTTCTTAAACCTAAATGGGTGATTAATTGTATGTATGCTTGTGCAAGTGTCCTATCACAACTCAAATCAACAAGTAAAAGTAGAAACAATGAATGGCACATAGGAACAAATCACCACAAAACGTACAAAGTATGACTCATACAAGGTATGCACACCAGTACACAAATATCGTTAGTAACAATGCACCCAGGCCATCACAAGTCATCAAAAATCATTCTCCGACATAGCCGACCTTGTCTCTCCACGTGCGCAACAATAACGTAAATATCCTTCTTGTCTTGCTGCACACGCATAATAACATTCCCATCTTGTCTCGCCACATGCGCAAACCCTTATATATAGCCCACCTTGTTGCACCACATGTGCAAATATCAATAATAGCAATATAACGAACAACTCACGTGCGAACAACCCCAACAATCCTCTCAACAATATCACGTGTGACAAAAATATAACAACATAATATAAGGTCTTTCACCATATATGCACTTATGTCACAACCTTTCCTCAAAACGGTTTCAATACCACGACCACACATAGAACTCAATTCAACAACACTAAATACAAAAACAAAAACAACAACAATAACACGAGAGTACAAGAAGTAAATTAACACAAGAACTACAGAATACAAAAAAACGGAAGAACGAGCTCACAATGAAAGACACCACAAGTAATAATGGTTTCAACAAGAGTAACTCAACAAGGGGAGATATAATGTGTAACAATGATTCCACATAAGTACAACTCAATGATAAGAGAGATAGCATGAATGAAAGATTCCAAATAAAATAAGTCAACAATGAAAGGGATAATAAAAACTTTAATTAAGATTAAGCAATTACGGGAAAGACAATAATAACTTCAATCAAGGTTAAGCAATTACGGAAAAGATAACAATAACTTCAGTTAAGGTTAAGCAATTACAGAAAAAATAACAATAACTTATATTAAGGTTAAGCAATTATGGAAAAGATAACAATAACTTCAATTAAGTTAAGCAATTACGGAAAAGACAACATGGTAAGAAAAGAGGCGACAACTTCAATTAAAGCATATAAAATTTTATTGGCAATCAAGGTAGAACATAACTCAATCAACTCCAAATAAGACATGTAAGGGTGAATTTAGTAAGTGGAGGATTTAACGTGATATGACAACTTCATTTTTAATGAACATAAGAACCTAAGAGCGCTAAACGGTCAAATTTTCACAAATAAGCCCTAGTTCATACTCGTCACCTCGTGTACACGGCCTTCACATGACACAATTAGCACAAATGACTCAAATCCTAAGGGGTTGTTCCCCCACATAAGTTAGGCAAGATACTTACCTCAAAGAAGCTAGACTGATACTCTAAAATGACCTTCTCGTGTGAAACAATCTTCGGACGGCTCAAATCTAGCCAAATAACTTAACATCATATATAAAAATCATAGGAAACAATTCTGGATAATAAAGCTTCGATCTTGAAAGAGAAAAAAAACCAACTCAATAAGTCAACCCCGGGCTCGTGTACTAGAAACCAACCACAAGTTCTTCGAAGACCACAAAATTAAAAAGATTATGTCAACCAAGTATCACCTGAGTGCGAACGGTCAAGCGGAGTCAACAAATAAAACTATACTAAAGAACCTGAAGAAGAGATTGACTGACTCAAAATGAAAGTGGAAAGAAATTTTGCCCGAGGTCCTATAGGCATATAAAACAACTTCGAGGTCGAGTATTGGCGAAACATCGTTCTCCCAAGTTTTCACGACCCAAATCCGTAATAGGTCGCGACTGCACCTAATGATGTCGTTAGGAAAGCCACAAGTGAAATTACTATTTATTTGCCCCTTTTTAACATTTTTAAAATGGAAGTTTTCCTTTTTAAAGAACAATTTAAACTAGACTTCATGCAACTGTAATATCTCTTTGAAACAAAATACCATCATGATAAGAACATCCATAGTGGTGAAATAAATGATAAATAGAGCAGTACATAAATGCTAAAGATCCCTCAAAACCCGGCGTTACAAGTGTAAGAGCAATCTAGGGAATATACAAAACTACTACAACTAGTGTCTGAAAGAGATAGACAGAATAGTAAATAAGGTAGAGGGGGACTCCAGTGCTGCAGATCGTAGCAAGGAAAGCATCTCACCACTAAGTCTCCATATATGATCATCTACGCGCTCGTGTGACTGCTGGTAGTACCTGTCTCAGTACCTGCACATCAGTGCAGAAGTGTAGCATGAGTACGAAAAATAATACGTACCCAATTTGTATCTAGTCTAACCTCGAATAAATAGTGACGAGGGATCGACTTAACACATACTAGAGGTCAGATAATAATAATATAAGTGCATAAAGAGAGGTGAGTATACAACAAGTATCAATGAAACAAATAAGAGCATCTACAATAAATAAAATCAGGAGTCCGTATCACATTACCAACATATCATAACTGGCCATGAAGGCGCTAACTCATTTATCCACAAACCAGAACCTGTTTCGATTGTAAGGCACACCCGATCCCATAAGAATAGTGGTACTCAGTACTGCCGAGGAGAACAGCCCAATCCCATAAGAATAGTGCTACCATCATACTGCCAAGGCGAACGACCCGATCCCATAAGGGTGTTGCCATACTGCCGAGGCGAATGACTCGACCCCATAAGAGTGGCGTTATCATACCGTCGAGGCGAATGACCTGATGTCATTAGGGTAGAGAAATTAACCTCGCTCACGGAAGTACATGCGAGATGAGAAGACATGGATTTTCATAGTTTATTAAGTATTTCCCAGTTTTCTAATATAAGAAGCTAAGTCAATAATTCCAATTTAAATCCCAGTCTCAGCTCTAGTCAAGACAATTAATACATATGATAGGCATAAACAATATAATTAAAAGCATGTTGTGAATCTAAGTCTACCCGGACATATCATGAAATATAGCTATGTACGGACTCTCGTTACCTCGTGTGTACGTATCTCCCCACACAAATAGCACACATCAATAATACACCTAAGGGGATAAGTTCCCTCTTACAAGGTTAGGCAAGAGACTTACCTCGATTCCAAGTCCTCAATACGGATCTTCAACCTCACTAGAACCCTTCAAACGACGCCGAGGACTCCGAAACTAATCAAAATTCATATAAACTAGTAAATGTATGCTCAAAAACTTTATATTTTAGCTTTTATAGTTGTTACCCAACTCGATTTTGAAGATTAATGAAATTCACCCCCGGGCCTACGTGCCTGGATTCTAAATTTTTTTGAATATAATTGTTACCCATGAACTCTCGAACTCAAATAAATAATTTGCCCCCATTTCCAACACGAAATTCGTGATCAAATCCCAAATTTTCCAAAACCCTAGGTCCTTCACAAATCCCACAAGTTTCATAAATTTTCCATGTTCAATCTACTTATAATCCGCGTATTTAAGTTGAAAGTGGGTGGAATTTACTTTCCTTGTATGTAGATGAGAGTACCCCTCTGAAGTACTCTCTAAGTCTCCCAAGTCCAAATGAAAATGTGTGGAAAAATGGCCTAAGTCTCAGATTAATTCTTATCACTGCCCAACGACTTCCGCACCTACAGCCACTTGATTGCATATGTGGAACCGCAGATGCGATCAAAAGGTCACATATGCGATCTTCCACTGCCTCCACCTTCCTTTCTTCTGCAGATGGGGAGACGCTTTTGCGGGTCCGCTTCTGTGGACTTCTTCCGCTTCGCGAACTCCTTCCGCTTCTGCGATCCACAACCAGCCAGCTCAAGTCCGCATCTACAGAGCCTCGATCGCTTTTGTGGACACACAGATGACAAAAAAGCCTCACACCTATGACCACCCAGCTCCAGCCTCAAGTCCGCTTCTACTACCACTGGTCCACTTCAGCAATCTCTCACCTGCGGCCCTTTCCATGCAGGTGCGATTGCACCAGATATGAAGCCACTACCAGTCCCCTATGGCCAAAACCAAGTCCAATTTCAATCCAATTCGCACTTGAGAGATCCCTGCTCCCCTAATTAAGACTCCCCGTCTGTGCTTTTACTATTTTATGACTTGAGGGGATTGTTGGTTTAGGTTTGGAAGGACTCGGGTTGAAATCGCAACACTTAGTTCCTTGATAGTGGCCTATAATGGTTAAGTTTGACTTGAGTCAATGTTTTGAGTAAACGACCTCGAAACCGGGATTTGATAGTCCCAATAGGTTTGTATGATGATTTGGACTTGGGCTTGTGTTTGTATGACCCGGGAGCGTTTCAACGCTTAATATCGAAAGTTGATGCATTTAAGGTTTTTCAAGTTCTTTAAGTTTGGTTTGGAGTAGAATTTGGTGTTATCGAGGTCTTTTGGGATTCCAATCTTGGGAATAGTTCCGTATGGTGATTTATGACTTGCACGCAAAATTTGGCATCATTCCGATTTGATTTGATAGGAATTAGACACTCGGAAGTGTTTTAGAAGTTTTTATGTTTCATGTTGAATTTACGCGTTTTGGGCGTTTGATTCATGGGTTTTGATGTTATTTTGGTGTTTCGATTGTGCCAGCTAGTCCGTATTATGTTGTGGGATGCGTTAATGTAATTGGATAGGGTTCCATCTCGGACCTAAGCTGGTCGATCAAGGTTATTTTCTCCTGAACTTGCAAGGTTGCGGCGTTAGCATTTTCATTTAAACTATCAATATAGATCTCTAGCACTTTTACCTTTTCAACAAGAAGGGCATGGTTCTATTTCGCTTTCGAAGCCTCTTTTTGGGCTTTTTCCAGCTCAGATTGGAGGACGGAGCGGTCAACCATGTCCCTAAGGACTTCATCCTTTTGCTCACAAAGAGATTTGTACATCTCCTTTTGCCGGACCTACTCCTTGAGCTCGAACTCGAGGTGACTCACTTCCATCCTAGACTAGTAAAATCTTTCATGGTGAAGCGCTGTGAGCACATGATTTTTACTCGCCATATCATCCTATAAAAATCTCAATAAATCAATTGATTTTATAAATTATTGTTGATTTTCAATGATTAATTGTGAATTATTTGCATTTTTGCATATCCATAATTCATCTTTTAAAATTACTAAAAATTTGCATCACTATTATCAAGGAATTATGAATTTTTATTATTTATAATTAATTAAATAATAGTCGAGTGATGGTTATTTAACGTAATGTAGTTTTAATAACTAATTACTAAAATTAATCATTTTATTCGAAAAATCATAGATTTAATTAGGAATATAAAATTGGTTGTTTTATTCTTAATTAATATATAAATAGATGAAAAATAAGGTTTAAAATTAATTACTACATTTTTTGGATTAAATTAGATTTGAACTTAATTAGATTAATTAGTTTAATTAATTAAGAGAGCCAATTTCGGACCTGGGCTTGAAACTACCCAGACCCAAACCTATCTCTACACTACCCAAATGTACCCAGCCCAATAGCCCCTTACCCGGCCTGTCCATACACCATCCCAAACGACCCCGTTTGGTTTATTCAACCAAATCCCGGCCGTTGATCCAAATAGATCAGACGGCCAGGAACTCCCCCCTTTTCAGTATATAACTGTCCAAAAAACCCCTCTACCCTCATTCCATCAGAATCCTAACCCCCCAAACCGTAGATCCGCCTCCCATCCCCTTCGTCTCTCTCTCTCTACTGTCAAAAGAAACCCTTGCTGCCCTAGGGTTCCGCCGCCCGGAAATAGCCTACCGGCGGCGGATCTCCACCTATTGACCCCAACTTTTAACCAGATGATCCTCACCCTTCTCTCAATCACCTCCCGTCATTGATTCCACCAAAATCCCACCCAAAATCATCTGATTTCAGATCTAAGAATCTGAAAAAACCTAAAATGCTACAACAGTCGACTTCGAACGATTCAACGGTTCGGACCTACATGAGTCAGTTGCTCTTGATAAGAGAAATTGATTCATGTGGGTTTGACTCGTTTTCAAACCCTCCGGAGTCCGGCCAAGGTCCGGCTATTTCATTTTTTTTGCCGGCCAAACCTTTCTTTTATGGGTACCCCCTCTCCTTTCTATGTGTTTCGTGTTTTTTTTTTAGCATGAATATGCATAGTTTAATCAGTTTTTTTCTTCTTCTTTGTGTCACTGTTTTCTTCTGACTTTATCACTGTTTTGGTTACTTTCTTTTACCTGTTCATGCTTTATTAGTTCGAAGCCCCAAAATATATTTTTAAAACATGTTCTTAGTTTAGACTGTGATTGTTTTTCCCTGATCTGTTTTAAATAATTCTGTTCCATCGTATGCGTAGCTAAATAATTTGGGTTATGTTTTAATGTTAGCTTGAGTTTTAAATCCATTTCATAGAAGTCATGTATTCTTCTTTAGGCAGAGTCCTTGTCATGATTGTTAAACGGTTTTCATATGAATTTGTATGATAATTCGATTGACTAAGCAGTCTAGGTCAATATGCATATAGGATTTCTAGAGTTCTTTGATAGTTAGTCCGCTAATCTCTTGTTCCACTAATAAAATTTGATCCTAACAAGTTAATTACCCCTGTCAATCCCAAGCTTTGGACATATTATCAAGACTAGGTAGTTAACTATGTAATTAGAAACTAATCAACCAATTAGGCTAATACCTAGTTCTAAAATAATGTTTGGTCATGGTTTAACCTAGACTTATCAAGACTAATTTAGCTAACAATAATTTTCTATAATCACCTTTTTAATAGGTTAACCTAGTCTAATAGTCTCTTAAGTAGTTAACTAAATACTAAAAGCTGTCTAAGATAGTTAGTTCAGGATTAATTAACTAAAACAAATTAGTTAACCTAGGCTCAATAGTTAGTCAAGTTTCTGATTTTAGGTAATCGAGTTGAATTAACCAAATTGAATCAATTAACCTAGGTTAAGGAGTTAAGTTGATTGACTTGCATTAATTAACAATCTAAACCTAGCTGACTATATGAACTTAATCAATTAACCTTTTAACTAACTAACTTAACCCTAGTTAAGAATAACTAATAGCTAACTAAAGAACATAACTAGTAGTTAACAATAGTAAGCTAACTAGAGTTAATTAATTAAACTAAACCCAAGTAAGTAACCCTGGTTACCTAATGGTAAATATAGGGACTTCAAGGGGTACAACAGGTAATATAGACTTAGGAAATCAGAATTTTAAGGGTAAAAGAGTCTTTTAAGAGGTAGGGAAGGTCTAGAATAGGGGCAGTTGTCCCAAAGATAAGGTTGACAGCTGCCCTATGTACTATTCTGTACTATTTTTTTCCAGCTTTTGGATAGGGAATATTCCAAAGAAGATCCCATTCCCAAATATCTTATAAATAGACCCCTCCCTTTGGTTTTAAAGGGACTTGGACATTTTTCTGGAAAAGCTAGGGCTAGCTGCTAAAATACAGAAGACTTCTCATTCCAAAAAAAAAAAAAGGTTTTCAAAAGGAAAAGATTATTAGAAAAGAAAGGATCTGATTTCTTTTTTTTTTTTTTTGAAAGCAAGTTCACAAATAGATGGCCTAGTTCAGCTTCTATCTTCTTTTTTGGGGTCTGATTTCTGGAAGTATTTTCTCCAAACATTCATACTCAAGATTTCTGGGTTAATTCTTGTTGGACTGCTTGGTTTATTCCAGGATTTTCTGTTTGTTGTTGTTGATCTCTCTTCCTTCTTGTTGTTTGTTCTTCATACTTGACCTTTATTTCGTCAAGTCTCTTGCTATTTTTCTCTTTAAAGGTATGTAACAGTGAACCTTTAGATAAAATTAATTCTGCTGAAATTTTTGACTCGTGTTGCGTTTACTTTAAGATTTTATGGATTTGAATCTTCTTCTCCTCCATTCTTGATATGAAACTGAAGTAAGGTTACTATTATTTGACTGTATGCATGCAACTCCTGGAATCAACTTGGATTTTTGCTAAGTTTCTTAGTATTTTTGGTATATGGTAGTTAGATGTTAATTTCATATGTGTTTGCCATGTTAAAGGAGTTCGCACTAGGGTAGATGAGTTTGATTCCTTAAATAATTAGACTCACCCCATGATAAGTGCACAAATATTAACATTGGTTGGCTGAAGTTTGCCCTTCAAAAAGGGTACAAGGTATATAGTTGAGAAAGGCACTAGAGTGAGGAGTCTGAACCCTTGAATGGTAAGATTTTCCCTCTAAAATTCCTAAATAATTAAAGTTCCCATATCGTTTAGAATTGTGTTAGTATTAGCACTAGGGTAGATGAGTTTGACTTGTTGATAGTCAAATTCACCTCATATTAAGTTTTTAAACAGTATCTTATCATCCTTTGAGGGTATGAAATGACCAATCAATAACGGCTATAGAATAATGAATCTGAACCCTTCAAGTGGTTAGGTTCGTTCTCCAAGAAATGCCTAAAGAATCAAAGTCATTGTATGAGTCGAATGCCACAGAAGATGACTATCATGGTGTTGAGTGTGACCCCTTCCATGATCAGATTCATCTCACATGCATAAGGAACTATGTTCAACGGTAACCATATGAAGGTCAAAATGAATTTGGCCTCTCTATAGTCAAGATTCCTTCCAGAATGATACCTGAAAATCCCTTGGTTAGAGGATCTACAGATATTGATATTGAGATTAACCAAAAGGTATGTAGATAAAGTAGTAGTAATTTCGAGTTCTTATGTAGTTTAGGAGTAGCTCTGTATTTCTCAGGATTGTAATAGATGTTACTAGTATAAAACAATACCAAAAAATATGAATCTGACCCAATGGCCAGGTTTATCCCAATTAAAAGTGCTTAAATATTTGTACAGAACTGTCCAGTTAAAAATAGCATTAAGAGGACTGGACCTGACCCCGCCACAATGGGCAGATCCACTCTCTATCGATGCATAAGAGTGCAATGTTGTTCAAGACTCAATGGCAACTGCAAATCTGCACAGAAGCCACCACTAGCTTCCAATTGATCAGTTTATTCTCATTTATAGTATAGGTGATGTAACAATACGTTTATTAGACCATGTGCACATTTATTTTGTATTGTAATAAATCGGACTGGACATTGTGAATTTAATCTTCAAGTCGTCATTTCTTCTTATTAACGTGCCAGCCCAAGAAGTTAAAGTCATATTGTTTGATAGTTTTAAACATTTGTGTCCTGTTTTCTGTTATTTTAAAAATACCCATGTAATATGGTATACAATGACTAATACTTATTTGGAATTTGAGAATGCCTTCTTTATTTTCAGCGTTTCAGTTTGTGTAACTTATTTTGAATCTGTCGATTTCCTTTATACGTGAAGGCTACTTTCTAAAAAAAAATAGCATCATTTAGTGGTCAAAATGATAATTATTATCCAAATCTGATTCTGATTTTTTGAGTTAAAGTTGTTGGGTAGCTATTTCTGCTAGTATTCTGATTAAGTCGTGCTTGGCTAAATTGTCCAAGCTACTTGATATACGAATTAGTCACAATTAGGATTGTCCAAAAGAGTTGAAGTAATTTGTGGCTAAAACATGGCCATCGCCTGAAACATGTTATCTTTGGGCTATTGAACATCATTTTAGGCAAACCTCTAGTTGGAATGATACCTTCACTTTGAAACTTGATAAGAATCGATCATTACCTCAAAATTACCTTAAACTACACTCGGGAGTGGAAAATTATGCCCCGACTCTCAACTCTAAACAACTAATTAAAACGCACATAGCAACCACGGGTGCATTTCACGTGACGTTGTTGCCGTGTGCTAAAAAAATAACAAATGCACGCCATCGTGACTTGTTTAAGATAAATTCATAAACATCCTAATTGGTCTTAAAACTAAAATGTTCCTTCAAATAGAAAACATAAAGAATAACAAACATCGCCTCAAATAGGCACTATAAAATCGTCACGACCATAGTCTTGACTATATAATCTACACTCGGGTGCGACAACTCATGTCCCCGTCTTCAACTTTAAATTATATTAAAATCGCGTGTTGCAGTTTCGGGTGCATTTCATGTGGCGTAATTGTAATATGTCCAAAAACAAACAGGTGCACACCATCGTGACTTGTTTTAAGATAAATCCATAAATATTAAAAGCGGCTAAAAATTGAAAAAGGTTAAAAATCACAATAGGTTTAAAATATGTAAATGATTAGATAATTAGGCCAAATAGTAATAGCTAAGCAACCGTGCTAGAACCATGGAATTCGGGAATGCCTAACATCTTCTCCCGGGTTAACATAATTCCTTACTCGGATTTCTGGTCGCAGACAAATTAAAAAAAAGTCAAAATTTCCTCGGTTTGGGATTTTAAAATAAATCGGTGTCCCGGAGCATCGTCAAAAATACGGGTGGCGACTCTGAAAACTAAAATAAATCCCAAATCCGAATAATGTCACTTTAATTGGAAAAACTTCCTTATTACCCCCTTCTTTAATCTGGGAGGGGGGGTAGTGAAAAATGAGGTGTGACAGCTCTAGCGACACCGTTGGGGACTAAGAACCCAAAACTTCTGGTTTGGGCTTCAGAATTTGAGCTTAGAATAACTGTTTTATTTGGGATTTATCATTTGATTTTACATGTTTGAACCTAATGTGCTAAATGTCGCTTTTACCGCTTTGATATTATCTGAATTGTATATAAATTATTACGAAACCCTCTTCTCTCTGAGTCTTATAAATCATCTGGGAAGTGTTCACTTCGTGTGACTTCATTTCTGTTAGAGTCATATCCAAATTTTAGAACTAGGTACAGACAAATTGCAAAGCCAGTGAAACTTCTGTATTCCCGGTACGCTGCCCCGACCTCGGCTCAAGCTATCCGCTCGGGTAAGCCTGGTCTAGAACAAAACCCCAGGATTCAAACCTAGAATAACAAAACCTCATGCCGGATCCCTAGTAGGAACGCTTATTTGCATCACGTGCATTTGATTTAGGGGACTCAATACAGGGGTTGGATCCGTCTAGGACATGTGTACCCAAAAAAAAAAGACTACCCTGATGCATCTTACCTGCTACGTATGCATTTATTTGTTTCAGCTTGTGTATTGACCGGCTAAAAAAAAAAAGAAAAACCAAGAGTGAGGTAGAATAGAAAATTCACCTTGTTTTGAAGATCCCCGTATTTATCCCGAAACTCTGCCAAAATTTCTCAAAATAATATTCCAAAACAAAGTGAGTAGGTGTATATTTTTAATCAGTCAAGATTTTCCCGAACTACGCATTGTTTGATTCTCACCGGTGTGGGATACCGTAGGCAACCCTCACCGGGTCCAACTTTTTTTTTCAAAATCAAAGTATAGTCCTAAATAAAGTTAGGTGACGCCATTATAGCCAGATTGTCCAAGTGGGGCACCGGAAGACCGTTTTTGCAAAAGTGGCCGCCTGTGGTTTGTATTTAAATTTCGACCCAATTTGCAAATACAGCCTTAAAAACTCCCTACCCGAAGTATCGAAGGGTCGTATTCGCAAAAATGGTCCATTACAAAACCCTGTGCAAAAATAACACTTTTCAAAATTTTTGTGGTTTTAATCAAAACGTATGTGCAGGATGAATATAGTTGAAAACATTCCTTTCAGGGCAATCGAGGAAATCCCTTTAGTACTCCATATATGGTGGAGCGACTTGGGGGAAGCTAGTAGAAAGTCTACTGTGAAAGCTTGAGGCGGGCTTACTGGTCTTCTAAAAATCAAGCCAAGGTTGGACATCGTCGAGGCTCTAGTATCGTTTTGGGATCCCGCCCACAACGTGTTCCACTTTTCAGACTTTGAGTTGACACCCACGCTAGAGGAAATAGCGGGGTATGCTGTTCTCAATGACAATCTGAGAAGTCGGTACCCAGTGGCACCCAAGGCGGTGACTCCACATAAGTTCTTGGATCTGTTGAGCATTGGTCGGGACGTCCAAGACCCACACCTGTCCGAAGGTTTTTGCACTTTCTATTTTTTCTTTACAAACATTATGGAGATCCCCGGGGTTATGAGGCTGACAACACTGGTCTAACTCACAAAGATCAGGCTAAATGGGAAGCCCGCCGGGGGCTAGCTTTCGTGGTAGCATTCTTGGGCACCTTGATTTTCCCAAGAAGTGACAGACGCATAGATATAAGGCTTGTGGAAACGGCAGATTTCATGATGAAAAAATCCAATGGCACACTTATATCGATGGTCTTAGCCGAGATTTACCGTGCTCTAACAGTTTGCCAATACGGGGGAAAGTTCTTTGAGGGGTGCAACCTGCTTCTACAAATTTGGTTGATCGAGCACCTCTGTCACCGCCTAGGCTACATGAACTACGGCTTAACCGGTTTGAATTGCATCGAGGGACATGGTACTTGGGTAAAGGGCCACAAATTTCCTGAGGGCACGGAACCCTAGCACTCATACTTGAGTTCATTGACTGCCGACCAAATCGAGTGGACGTTCGGGTGGCTCCCTATCGGCGAGGTTATCAATATATCTGCTGAGGTTTGCTATCTTCTGTTAATGGTCCTGCGAAGCATTCAGCCATATGCCCCACACTGGGCCTTACGCCAGTTGGCAAGACAACAGGGTGTTCCCCATGAAGAGGACTTGAGCCAACAAGACATTGAGTTATGCCCGAGAGCTGCATTTCCTGAAGGCAGGGCCCGTCAAATCTGGAACGAGTGTAGGTTTTTAGAACCTCAAACTCGGGTGAGAAATTTATCTAAGGGGGAAGTGGAGCCCGCCTACACTTCTTGGTATGGCATAAGAGGCAGAGAGCATCAAGAGCAAGAACGACCCGCAAAGAGACCCCACGTGCAACAATTCACCGAGCAAACACAAGAGCACTGGGCTTGGTTAGAAAAGTAAAATAACTACCAAGCTACCATAAGCAAGTTGGAAGCCCAGATCAGGGAAATCAAATTTGAAAACATTCTACAAACCGCCACAATTGAAGGGGAGAAAAATAGGTTAACCCAAGAAAAATAAGTTCTCCGGGCCTAGATACAGAAATTGAAAATAGCTGCTCAGAATCCAGAGAGAAGCAGAACTGATGAAAGGCTTATCAACAGTCTGAGGCATAAAGTGTGCAGCTATGGGAATGATCTAGACAAAGCTGGAGAAGAACTGGCCGGAGTTCGGGCAAGATTAACAAGAAGTGCAGAGGAAAGAACAGAGTTTGTCCAGAGATTGAAAAGCAAATATGACCAAGAAGTCACAGACTTGAAGGAAAAGGTGGCCATCCTCGAGAACGAAATGGCCAAGAAGGCAAAAAATTTCAAGGTAGACAGGGAACAATGCTATACCATGATGGCTCAGTTGGAGGAAGGCTTGCAACAATTGCAAGAAAAGAATCATAAGGACGCCCAGGTTCTAGAGGCTAGGTCTCAATAGATCAGGCGCTTACTCCAGGAAAAGGGCGTTATCAGGCAGAGGGTCAGAGAAATTGCACATTATATTGTAACAAAATGCCAAGAGTGTGAAGATATGACTCAGACCACCTTCTTCTCGGCAGTAATGATATTCGTCCACAAGATAATGGACGACCTACACCGCCTCCAGCAAGGTTTGGTACGTAATTCGATGTAAAAGTCATTAAACTATAATCATTTTGAAACCATTACTTTTCAATAATATTTTTCAATAAAATCTTGAAATCATGATTTCCTCAAGATAAATCTGTCGGAAGTCAGTCTGCAACTCAACTTGCCATACCGTACAGGAGGAACATCAAGTATTGTCAATAAATGCAGTAAGAGATCAGTATAAATTAACACAACGGAATATTAACTCTTAAACAAGTGCAGAAAATAGCAAACAGGAACAACGAAAATAATAATGCATAAATACGGCACGGAATGTCCCCTCGTGCTAAAATAACATAAACATGGTACGGAATGTCCCCTCGTGCTAAATAACATAAACATGGCACAGAATGTCCCCTCGTGCTAAATAACATAAATATGACACGGAATGTCCCCTCGTGATAAATATCATAAACATGGCACGAAATTTCCCCTCATGCTAAATAACATAAACATGGCACGGAATGTTCGCTCGTGTTAAATAACATAAACAGGGCACGGAATGTCCCCTCGTGCTAAATAACATAAACACGGCATGGAATGCCCCCTCATGCTAAATATCATAAACATGGCACGGAATGTTCCCTCGTGCTAAATAACATAAACATGGCACGGAATGTCCCCTCGTACAAAATAACATAAACATGGCACGGAATGTCCCCTCGTGCTAAAATAACATAAACAAAAATTTAACAAGGGAAATCAATAATAAGAACCATAAATCACAACATCCCGGCAAGGGAGTCAACAACGCAAACAGTATCATTAACAGTATAAACAATAATAGAAATCATGCCATCCCGGAAAGGGTGTCAACAATGAAAACAACATCATCCCGGCAAGGGAAACAGCTATAACCAATCTCGCCTAAACAATTACTTTTACGAAATAAAACTCAGCTCAAACAAGGGCCCAATAATAGGCAACATCAAGTCCGAGTACGCACTCGTCCGAGTACGCAAATAAGTCCTAAAAGGCCAATCTATCAGCAAATAAGTTCGAGTACGCACTCGTCACCTCGTATACACGGACTACAATCAACAAAGAAGACTCAATCCTAAGGGTTAGTTCCCCCACACAAGGTTAGGCAAGATACTTACCTCAAAGACGACAACCCGGTACTCAAAAATGGACTTCTCGGGCGAAAAGACCTCCGGACGACTCAAAATCAACTAAAACAACTTCAAAATACACATAACACGTATAAGGAATGATTCCGAATAATAAAGTTTCAAACTTTACAAAATTATGAAAATTGACCCAAAAGTCGACCCCCGGGTCCGCACCTCGGAACCCGACAAATTTTACAAAATCTGATTACCCATTCCGATACGAGTTAACCCACACTAAATTTATAAAATTCTGATGTTATTTGGTCCTTCAAATCATGATTTTTCATTTAGATGTTTTCTTTCAAAAACCCACAATTCCCACAACCCAAAACACAAATTAAATCATAAAAACAAGAACTAATTCATGAAATATAATTAATTCTAATGGAAGAACACTTACCCATTCGATTTGTGTGAAAACTCTCAAAGAATCGCCAATAATCGAGCTCTAGAAGTCAAAATATGATAATAATGACCTAACCCTCGATTTTGGAATATAAACTGTCTGCCCAGGTTTTAAAGCATCGCGATCGCGGGGGAAGTAATGCGATCGCGAAGAGGAAAGGCCATTGCCCAGAGAAATGCACTATGCGATCGCGACTTGGTGAATGCGATAGCAGAATATGAAGGAGATAGGCTAATGCGAACGCGAGGGCCTCTATGCGATCTCGAAGAAGAAGAAGAATGTGAACTTCCGCTATCGCGAATAGAACTATGTGAACGCATTGAACTAAAGTCTGGGCTAGTCAGAAAAGCACTATGCGATCACGAATCCTTCTATGCGATCGCATAGAAGGAAACCATATGACAGTTTTCAGCAGTGGAAAAATGAGGAAAATGGACCCGAAACCTATCCGAAACACACCCCAGGCCCCCGGGACCCCGTCAAATCACATGAACAAGTCATATAACCTAACACGGACTCGCTCGAGGTTTCAAATCACATAAAACCACACCAAAACGACGGATTAAACCATAAATAAAACTTAAGAATTTCCAAAACTTCAGATATCAAAACTCGTGCCGAAACCTATCAATTCAACCCGGAATGACGCAAAATTTTACAGTCACAACATAAATAACACAACGGACCTACATCCATTCCCAGTATTCCATTCTGAGCCCGATATCAAAATTTCACCTATCGGCTGAATTCGCCGAAATTCTAACTTTCGCCAAATTACCTCAAATCACTCCACGGACCTCCAAACCCCATTCCGGACACGCACCTAAGTCCAAAATCATCATATGAAGCTGTTGGCATTAACCAAAACTCGTTTCAAGGCCGTTTACACAAAAATCAAACTTCCGGTCAACTTTCATCATTGAAGCTTCCAGAACTGAAATTTTTCTTCCAATTCGACTCCGGATTATCCGGTAACTAAATCTAACCACGCACACAGGTCGATATTCACAATGTGAAGCTGTTTATGACCTTATACCACCGAACAGAGCTTAAATTCCCGAAGCGACCGGTCGAGTTGTTACATTCTCCCCCTCTTAAACAAACGTTTGTCCTCGAACGCTCCATGATTCACCTTGAACTCATACAATCACTGATTGTACACTTATAACACATACCCGTGGGTGATCCCACGTCACCCCAACCCACATAAGTCTGATGAAACAATCACAACTGCAATATAACCTTCACATCACCACCGATAAGCCTCATACCTCTATTTCTCACCTTCCACTCATTCAAAAAAGACCCGATTCTAAATCCATATCCAAAATTATCCTCAACCAACTGCATCAACTCATGACTACACCTATAAGGCACGACCACACAACATATCACATCACACATAGGCTCAAATAACACTTTTAATCACAATAGCTGCCCGAAATCAACTCAACATCGGCAATTAGCCCCACATCTAAAAGAACTCTAATTCCAAGCCCCGGAATACTGATAATGATGCAATAAACACGAATACTTCATTATTAAACACACGAATCACCAAGCCACAACTAACACCACCGGGCACACATCCCGCAAGTTAAACTAGGGAAGCACATAACAAAATGACTGAATATGAATATAGAAACATAACTACCATACAAGCCCATAGGCATAACTCTCTATCAATACTGACTTACCAAAAGCAATATAACAGGGAAGAAGCAAAGCATATGAACAATTCACAAGGATTCCATCCTGATAAAATTTCCACCTCGGTACTCAGTCTGGTCTAAATATATCGAATCACAAATATCACGAGGACCTCACCCTCAACTCTGAATCATATACTGAAAATATATCACACTAATTGAAATTCCTCCACTAATTCATTTCAGCTGATAAAATCACAACGCCAACTGAACTCACATCTCGATGGAGTATCAAATCACAACCCGTAAACAAAATACTCAGGAAAATCATATAAATCTTACCACGAACAACAACAAGGACTCGCTTCCAGTTTCACTACTATAAAGAATGAATTAAACAACGATAGACACGGGCTACTACTCATAGAATCTCCCAATAAGAGCAAACACAAAATGGAATGCAAAACATGAAACTCACCCATAAATGATACAACAAATAAGGGAACTCGTTCCGACCAGCAGAACTATAATGAAATACAATTGGTGCTCCTCTGTAACACATCAAAACATATCTGGGTGATGATATCTGGCACAACGACCTCTAGTTTACTATATGAAACACATCAATAGGCCGGGTCTCCCCCTCTTGGGTGCCCTCTACTCAACTGAATACCCTGCTATAACACACCTACCTCAATCCTGGAACAATCTCTCACCATGTGGCTAACATATCCACACTGAAAAACAATCTCTCTACCGACGTGGCTGTGGAAAACATACTATACGAATCCTCTGAGACCTATGAGTACCTGAAATCCCATGCGAAGCTGGTAATGCAAACTGAACTGGTTGACCCAAGATTCTCTACCATGTCGTACCTTGCCTTCATAATATGGACCAGTAGATTTCTCCGATCTACGAGGCCACATTTCCCCCTTGAACTCTCTCCCTGATCTCGTCGGTCCTCTCGCTCCCGGTCCTACATGCTCTCTACCCGGCGAGTGATCCTTACTACCTGCTGAAATGAGGCATCCTACTCTAACTCTCAAGTCCCGCTAAACCTAATATCATGTCTGAATCTCCCAATGACTCTACGGACTCATATCCTAACTAAAGCAACCAAGCGAGGTGTATATCTCGCCAACTCACTGATTGTAACGGCATATTCCAATAGTGACATAGCGCCCTGACGCAACTGCTCAAACTCAACACGCCGAACATTCCAAAGGAACTGAGGTGCAACCTCCCTCAAAACATCTCCGAAAACTGAACCGATGCTAGTGAAGCTAACTCGGCTAGGTTACCTCAAATCATATGCCGCCACCACTAATCAACCCACTACTATGAACCTGAGACGTGACAAAAGCAATCCCTCTCGTCTCCATAATACCAGAAGTACGAAGAATATAGTGACACTCCTCCAGGAAACCCTGGTCACCATCTGCCGCCAATCCACTGAAATATAGAAGGGTGATACTTACTGTACCTCTCAAGTCCAAGGTATTCTTCCTCCGATGCTACTATCCTAACCACGGGCTGAACTG
The DNA here is from genome assembly GCA_005239525.1 of Nicotiana knightiana. Classification (NCBI taxonomy): domain Eukaryota; kingdom Viridiplantae; phylum Streptophyta; class Magnoliopsida; order Solanales; family Solanaceae; genus Nicotiana; species Nicotiana knightiana. The sequence continues at coordinate 28,321 of ML435632.1, forward strand.
AAACCACATGTCGTGCTGCCATAACAACTGGAACTCGACCAATATGATCTCGCTGCTCTGAAGTGTAGACGGTGGGAGTCTGAACTCCTCCCCTGATCTGTGAAGCAACTGGTGCACTAGAATCAACCCTGCCTGAGACAACGTACCAATTATACTCAAAACTGCGCTCAGGTCTCCTGAAGTCCGGGGTAGCAATAGGCACCCCCAGTACTTGTCCCCCAACTAGAACTACTGGCGACTCCTCAACGGCTGCTCTGGTAGGCATCTTAACTGCGGCGCGTGATCCTCATTAGCCTCTGTCTCAAGACCTTGCGACATTTGCTTCGGGGTAACATCATCAGGAACCGTAGTTCGTGTCCTCACCATCGGTGAGAGAATGGAACGATAATTTCAAACTTCAAGATCAATAAACTTGCACAATAGGAATGAAGGAAGTGGAATTGTCTGAATAGTTTCGTAGCCTCTCGAAGATAAGTAAAGACGTCTCCGTACCGATCTCAGTTACTAAATAACAACAATAATAAAAGGAAAACTAACAGTCTTGATATAGAATCTCAACAGAATGTACAAACTTTCCCAAAACCGGTAATACAAGTCATAAGCTCTACGAATCTTCTACAACTTCTAAATACAACTGCTTGGGAATAATTACAAAAATTGAATAAAAATAGGAAGGTGACTCCGAAGCCTGCGAACGCAGCAGCAGGTTACCTTGAGTCTCCTTGGCAGCATCCGCACTGCTACTAATAACCAATACCTGGATCTGTGCAAACAAAAATGCACAGAAGTATAGTATGAGCACACCACAGTGGTGCCCAGTAAGTATCAAGACTAACTTCGGTGGAGTAGTGACGAGGACTAGTCAAGACACCACTGGTCTAAAAAAATAACTGGCATGAATATAGAAATAACCGAACTCTACCTCTATCTACGAATTTACGGAGCATTTTACAACAATGAAAAATACGATGCGGAATGAAATTATAGAAATTAACCACGAAACAGCATAAAAATGCACACAAAGATGAACAGCAAACAAGCCAAATCGGAAGAAAACACAATGCCATAGAGAACTCCGATAACTCAACTCTACGTCTGTACGTTCACCTTGAGCCTTTGCAATTAAAATTCATAAACTAGTGGAAGCCTTTAAACAGCGGTTTGTATGAAAAACTTTGCAAATATGCTCATTTTAATGTACAACGCTCTCCTTTGAAAACATACTTTCTCCAAATATATATATATATATATATATATATATATTTAACAGAGTGAAATACCAAAAATATAGTTTCTTTCAAAATACGAAATTTCCAACGATATTTCCCAAATAAATGACTTACAAATATCATTTTAGGCAAGACAAATGCTTTTCAAATATCCCTTCGATGTAAAAGTCATTCAACTATAATTATTTTGAAACCATTACTTTTCAATAATACTTTCCAATAAAATCTTGAATCATAATTTCCTCAAGATAAATCTATCGGAACTCAGTCCGTAACTCAACTTGCCATACCGTACAGGAGGAACATCAAGTATTGTCAATAAATGCAGTAAGAGATCAGTATGAATATCCAAATTAACACAAATGGAATATTAACTCTTAAACAAGTGCAGTAAATAGCAAACAGGAACAACGGAAATAATAATGCATAAATACGGCACGAAATGTCCCCCCTGTGCTAAAATAACATAAACACGGCACGGAATGTCCCCTCGTTCTAAAATAACATAAATATGGCACGGAATGTCCCCTCGTGCTAAATAACATAAACATGGCACGGAATGTCCCCTCGTGCTAAATAACATAAACACGGCACGGAATGTCCCCTCGTGCTAAATATCATAAACATGGCACGGAATGTCCCTCATGCTAAATAACATAAACATGGCACGGAATGTCCCCTCGTGCTAAATAACATAAACATGGCACGGCATATCCCCTCGTGCTAAATAACATAAACATGGCACGAAATGTCCCCTCGTGCTAAATAACATAAACATGGCACGGAATGTCCCCTTGTTCTAAATAACATAAACATGCACGGAATGTCCCCTCGTGCTAAAATAACATAAACAACAATTTAACAAGGGAGATCAACAATAAGAACCATAAATCATAACATCCCGGCAAGGTAGTCAATAACGCAAATAGTATCATTAACAATATAAACAACAATAGAAATCATATCATCCCGGCAAGGGAGAATGAAAATAACATCATCCCGGCAAAGGAAAAAGCTATAACCAATCTCGCCGAAACAATTAACTTTACGAAATAAAACTCAGCTCAAACAAGGGCCCAATAATAGGCAACATCAAGAAAACACCAACAACATAAATGTTTATCAACTAGGACCAAGTAGAACATAAGGTAAAAAATCATATAAAGCACAATGTAAGACTCACGGGCATGCGTGACACCAACGAACAAATATTCTAACTACGGTTAACCAACGATGGAGCTAGATAACACTAGTATAGTCAATTTGGCAGTTTTAGAAAGCAAGTATAACATGAAGATAAGAGCGGTAAGATATTCAATTAAGTCAATTAAGATCAAATAGCCAACGAAAGAATCCAAAATCAAGTAATTCTAATTTAAGCAGGAAAGGATGAAATTAACAACCAAGGATTCAAACGTAACAATTACAACTCATACACAGGTAACATAAGAACTTACGAATCCTAAAAGGCCAATCTATTAGCAAATAAGTCTGAGTACGCACTCGTCACCTCGTATACATGGACTACAATCAACAAAGAAGGCTCAATCCTAAGGGGTAGTTCCCCCACACAAGGTTAGGAAAGATACTTACCTCAAAGACGACAACCAGGTACTCAAAAATGGACTTCTCGGGCGAAAAAACCTCCGGACGGCTCAAAATCAACTAAAACAACTTCAAAATACACATAACACGTATAAGGAATGATTCCGAATAATAAAGTTTCAAACTTTACAAAATTATGAAAATCGATCAAAAATTCGACCCCCGGGTCCGCACCTCAGAACCCGAAAATTTTTATAAAATCCGATTACCCATTCCGATACGAGTTCACGCATACTAAATTTATCAAATTCCGATGTTATTTGGTCCTTCAAATCATGATTTTTTATTTAGATGTTTTCTTTCAAAAACCCACAATTCCCTCAACCCAAAACATAAATTAAATGATAAAAACAAGAATTAATTCATGAAATATAATTAATTCTAGTGTAAGAACACTTACCCATTCAATTTGTGTGAAAAACTCTCAAAGAATCGCCAAAAACGGAGCTCTAGAAGTCAAAATATGATAATAATGGCCTAACCCTCGATTTTGGAATATAAACTATCTGCCTAGGTTTTAAAGCATCGCGATCGCGGGGGAAGTAATGCGATCGTGAAGAGGAAAGGCCACTGCCCAGAGAAATGCACTATGCGATCGCGAGTTGGTGAATGCGATCGCAGAATATTAAGGAGATAGGCTAATGCGATCGCGAAGAAGAAGATGAAGAATGTGAACTTCCACTATCGTGAATAGAACTATGCAAACTCATTGAAGTAAAGGCTGGTCTAGTCAGAATAGAACTATGCGATCGCATAGAAGGAAACCAGATGACAGTTTTCAGCAGTGGAAAAATGAGGAATATGGACTCGAAACCTATCCGAAACACACCCGAGGCCCCCGGGACCCCATAAAATCAGACGAACAAGTCATATAACCTAACACGGACTCACTCGAGGTTTCAAATCACATAAAACCACACCAAAACGACGGATTAAACCATAAATCAAACTTAGGAATTTCCAAAACTTCAAATATCAAAACTCGTGCCGAAACTTATCAATTCAACCCGGAACGACTTGAAATTCTGTAGTCACATCATAAATAACACAATGGACCTACATCCATTCCCAAAATTCTATTCCGAGCCCGATATCAAAATTTCACCTATCGGCCAAATTTGCCGAAATTTTAACTTTCGCCAAATTACCTCAAATCACTCCACGGACCTCCAAAACCCATTTCGAATACGCGCCTAAGTCCAAAATCATCATACAAAGTTGTTGACATTAACCAAAACTCATTCTGAGGCCGTTTACATAAAAGTCAAACTTCTGGTCAACTCCCATCACCAAAGCTTCCAAAACTGAAATTTTTCTTCCAATTCGACTTCGGATTATCCGGTAACTAAATCTAACCATGCACGCAAGTAGATATACACAGTGTGAATCTGTTTATGACCTTAGACCACCGAACGGAGCTTAAATTCCTGAAACGATCAGTCGTGTCGTTACAGTTATCATTGTCGTAATTTACTAACCTTAATTGAAGTTATTTTTATCTTTTCCGTAACTGCGTAGCCTATATTGAATGTATTATCGTCTTTTTCGTAATTGCTTAATATTAATTGAAGTTTTTGTTATCCCTTTCATTGTTGACTTATCCTTATTTGGAATCTTTGATTCATGTTATTTCTCTTATCCTCGAGTTGTACTTATGTGGAAGCATTGTTACACATTATATCTCCCCTTGTTGAGCTATTATTATCGAAACCATTATTACTTGTGGTGTCTTTCATTGTGAGTTCGTTCTTTCGTTTCTTTGTGTTCTGTAGTTCTTATATTGATTTATTTGTCGTACTCTCGTGTTATTGTTGTTGATGTTGTTGTTGTACTCGGTGTTTTTGATTTGAGGGCTATGCGTGGTTGTGGTATTGAAATTTTTTGAGGAAAGGTTGTGGCATATGACCACATTTGGTGAAAGAACTTATATTGTGTTGTTATGGTTTTGGCACACGTGATACCAACACATGCGGCGTGACAAGGCGGGCTATATATCTGGGTTTGTGCATGTGGCGAGATAAGGTGGGAATATTATTATTCGTGTGCGAAAAGACAAAGCTTGCATTTACTTTATTGTTGCGCACGTGGCGATACAAGGTGGGCTATGTCGGTGTGATGACCCAAAGGTCATCCTGTGTAAATTTAGCTAAAACTCTGTTTTGAGACCCCTGAAAGCCTCCGTTAATCACCTCGATGTGCGTGCGCATCCCGGGCGCGTAGCTTGGAAGCCTTTATGTGGAAATGTGTTAAACAGTTGAATTTATGATAATTAATTGAATAAAGTTGACTTCGGTCAACATTTCTGGTAAACGAACCCAGACCCGTGATTTGAGGGTCGCGGAGGGTCCGTAGGAATATATGGGACCTGGGCGTATGCCCGAAATCGAATTTCGAGGTCCAAGTCCGAGAAATGAATTTTCAAAGAAAAATATTTTCTGAAAATAATAAAGACTTTTGAAAATGAACTTTGATGTGAAATCTGTGTTTCTGGGTCTGTATCATGGTTCCGGAGCCCGGAACAAGTTCAATATATGTTATGTGATTTATCTGTAAAATTTGGTAAGAAACGGACTTGGTTTGACGTGTTTCGGATCAAAATTGAAAAATTTAGAAGTTTATGAAGTTTGAGAAAATTCTATAGATTTTGGAGTTTCATTCATTGTTTTTTATGTTATTTTGGTGGTTTTATTACTTGAATAAGTCCGTAGGACGATTTTGAAGTCGTGTGTATATTTGTTTTTGAGTCCCGAGGGCTCGGGTGAGTTTTAGGTTGGTTTCGGGGTGCTAAATTTAGGAAATTTCTAGTTTTGCTGTTGTATCGGGTTTTCTGATTTTGAAGCAAGCGGTCGTGATGTTCAATCTGGGAAGGGGGTCAATTTTCTCTGCGCGATCGCAAAGATCTGGGTGCGAACGCGGAGCCTTAGGGTTTTAGCTCTACGCGAATGCACCCCTATGTCCGCGAACGCATAGGTCTTCTGTGTGGCTGGGGTCTGGGTAGCAAAATGACCAGTGCGAACGCAAGTCCTGGAACGCGATCGCGTAGGTCAATGGCCGGTCTCTTCTGCGATCACACCTTCTTCTCTGCGATCGCGTAGTAGGGGATCCATGAAGCTCTGCGATCACAGCCCTTCTAACGCGATCGTGTAGGGAAAATTCGCCCAGTTATTTAATTGCTCAAAAAAATAGAATACCCATTACGGGATTTTCATATTTTTCACCATCTTCTCCTTCTTCAAACCCCATACACGATTTCCAAGTTGTTCTTCCTCCATAACCACTTGGTTAAGTAATCCTAACTCTAATTTCTTCCATTTTTCTTCATCAATCACTAGATTTTAGGTCTAAAAACATGAAATCAAAAGTAGAAATTGGGTGTTTTGGGTAGAGTTAGGGATTTTGGAATTTTTGGAAATTCAACCTCGTTTAGGGGTCGGATTTTAAAACAAATTATATATTCGGGCTTGTGGGGGAATGGGTGATCGGGTTTTGGTCCGAACCTCGGGTTTGGACCAAGCGGGCCCGGTGTCGAATTTTAGTATTTTTGGAAGAATGATGGGAAATGTATAACTAGACTTTGGAATTGAATTATTGAGTCATTATTAATTGGAACGATACAGAGAAGATTATCATGGCCCCTGCGCAAGGATGACACGCACAAGTTGGTATCAGAGCACTAGTTTGCTTAGGTCTCACAACTCACGGACAAACTTGGTAGAGTCTAAGGGATCGGTACGGAGACATCTATACTTATCCCCTAGAGGCTGCAAAGTAAGGAATAACTTCACTTTTCTTCTTTTCTGTCGTGCGATTTGAATTCTAAATGCTAATTGAGTTTTGATTTTATACTCTCACAGATGGCGAGAACACGTGCTTCCTCATCTACTGATCAGCAGTCCGATCCTCCTGTTGCAGCTCCTACGTGGGGCCGAGGCCGTAAGAGAGGCCGAGGCAGGGGCAGGGCTCAGCCCAGATCAGCAGCCCCGGTAGAGCACCCACAGGTAGACATTGCCGGTGAGGTTCCTACTCAGACAGTCCCAGTTGGACCAGCTCAGGTCTCAGAGGGGTTCATTGCACCCCCGGTGCTTTAGGACGCCCTAGTCCGATTAGTGGGACTCATGGAGAGTGTGGCTCAGGCCGGTCTTCTTCCTACTGCACCATCCGTTTCTCAGGCTGGGGGAGGGACCCAGACTCCTGCTACTCGCACACCAGAGCAGCTAGATCCTCAGTTTCAGAACCTCGATTTCAGACTTCGGCACCTCAGACGGTCAGGGTAGCTCAGCCGGGCATTGTGGCACCGGCAATTGAGAGAGCAGCTATGTCAGAAGATGCTTTATGGAGATTGGATAGATTCACCAAGTTATTCATTACTACATTTACTGGTGCACCATCAGAGGATCCCTAGGATTATTTGGACAGCTGTCATGAGGTTCTTTGGAACATGGGCATAGTAGAGTCCAATGGATTTGATTTTGCTACTTTTCGTCTTTCGGGTTCTGCCAAGACTTGGTGGAGAGACTATTTCTTGACCAGTCCAGCTGGGTCTGCACCATTAACTTGGGCTCAGTTATCCGAGTTATTATTTGGGAAGTTCCTTCTAGTTACTCAGAGGGAGGATCTTCGGAGGCAGTTTGAGCGCCTCCAGTAGGGATCTATGTCTGTCACTCAGTACGAGTCCAAGTTCATCACTCTAGCTCGGCATGCTATTATGATACTCCCCATTGATCGTGAGAGAGTGAGGAGGTTTATTGAGGGTTTAGCTCAGCCCATCAGGCTTCAGATGGCCAAGGAGTCAGGTACTGATATTTCATTCCAGGATGCGGCCAATGTGGCAAGGAGGATTGAGATGATTTTGTCATAGGGTGGTGGTCAGGGGGCTGACAAGAGGCCCTGTCACTTCGATCAATTCAGTGGAGCATCATTTGGGGGTAGGGATTCTTTCGGTAGAGGTCATCCTCCCAGACCCTATCAGTCGGCACTTCAGGTAGCTCACAGTGCACCGCCAGCTCCTATTAGTGCACCACCAGCACCTATCAGTGCACCGCCGCTTCAGAGCTTCCAGGGTGGTTATCAGGGTCGACAGGGCCAGTTCCAGAGTCAGCAGAGGCCTTGTTATTCTTGCGGTGGTGTGGGGCATATTTCCAGGTTTCGCCCCCGAGGTTTTGGTGGGTCTCAGTATCAAGGTTACCGTGCCATGGTTCCCGCATCAAGTGCACCCCCACCCTGTCAGCCAGCTAGGGGTGGTGGTCGTGGTGCCAGAGGTGGAGGTCAGACTCATAGAGGTGGAGGACATGCCACGAGAGGTAGAGGTCAGGCCGCAGTAGGTCGACCCAGTGATGTTCAGGTTGGAGGGGCTCAGCCCCGGTTATATGTTTTTCCTGCCAAGCCTAATTCTGAGGCTTCTGATGCAGTTATCACAGGTGCGGTTTCAGTTTGCAGCCGAGAGGCTTCGGTGTTATTTGATTCGGGTTCTACATTCTCCTATGTGTCTTCATATTTTTCCCCTTATTTGAATATGCCATGTGATTCCTTGAGTACTGTTGTGCATGTGTCTACACCGGTGGGTGATTCTATAGTGGTAGATCGAGTCTACCGTGTTTGCTTAGTAGTTATTGGTGGTCTGGAGACTCAGGTTGATCTTTTGCTTCTTGATATGGTTGACTTTGATGTTATATTGGGGATGGATTGGTTATCCCCTTATTATACTATTCTGGACTGTCATGCCAAGACAGTGACCTTGGCCTTGCCAGGGGTACCTCGTTTGGAGTGGAGAGGGACTCCTAGTCATTCTTCTGGTAGAGTTATTTCTTATATGAAGGCTCGTCGCATGGTCGAGAAAGGTAGTTTGGCCTATCTGGCCTATGTTCGTGATTCTAGCGCTGAGGTTCCTTCCCTGGAGTCTGTGCCCGTGGTTCATGAGTATCCAGAGGTATTCCCTGCTGACCTGCTGGGTATGCCACCCGACAGGGATATTGATTTTTGTATTGAGGTAGCTCAGGGCACTCAGCCTATTTCTATTCTGCTGTATCGTATGGCCCCACCAGAGTTGAAGGAGCAGTTGCAGGATTTGTTGGATAAAGGCTTCATTAGGCCTAGTGTTTCTCCTTGGGGTGCTCCAGTGTTGTTTGTCAAGAAGAAAGATGGCTCGATGAGGATGTGAATTGACTACCAGTAGTTGAATAAGGTTACTATCAAGAATAAGTACCCTTTGTCGAGGATTGATGATCTATTTGACTAGCTTCAGGGTGCTACAGTGTTCTCCAAGATAGACTTGAGATCTGGTTACCATCAGCTGAGGATTAGGGCTTCTGATGTCCCTAAGACAGCCTTTCACACTCGGTATGGGCACTATGAGTTTTTGGTGATGTCTTTTGGGTTGACTAATGCCCCCGCTGCTTTTATGGAGTTGATGAACCGAGTGTTCATGCGCTATTTGGACTCATTTGTGATTGTTTTCATTGATGATATTTTGATTTACTCCCATAGCCGTGAGGAGCATGAGCAGCACCTTCGAGTCGTCCTCCAGACTTTGAGGGATAATCAGTTGTATGCCAAATTTTCCAAGTGTGAGTTCTGGTTGAGTTCAGTTGCATTTCTAGGCCATGCGGTATCGTCAGAGGGTATTCAGGTGGATCCCAAGAAGATTTCAGCAGTCAGAGATTGGCCTAACCCACCTCATCTACAGAGATCCGGAGTTTCTTGGGCTTAGTAGGTTATTATCGCCGATTTGTGGAGGGCTTTTCATCCATTGCAGCCCCGATGACCAGATTGACTCAGAAAGGCACCCAGTTCAGGTGGTCGGAGTAGTGTGAGGCGAGCTTCTAGAAGGTCAAGGCAGCCTTGACCACGGCACCGGTGTTAGTTTTGTCCACATGTTCAGGGCCATGTACCGTGTATTGTGATGCTTCACGGGTGGGACTTGGTGCAGTGTTGATGCAGGATGGCAAGGTTATAGCCTATGATTCACGTCAGTTGAAGGTTCATGAGAAGATCTAACCAGTTCATGACTTGGAGTTAGCAGCGATTGTGCATGCATTGAAGATTTGGAGGCATTATTTCTATGGTGTGCCATGTGAGGTGTTCACGGATCATAAGAGCTTGCAGTATCTGTTCAAACAGAAGGAGTTGAACATGAGGCAGAGGAGATGGTTAGATTTGCTGAAGGATTATGATATTACCATTCTTTATCATCCGGGGAAGGCCAATGTGGTGGCCGATACTTTGAGCCGGAAGTCAGCCAGTATGGGTAGTCTTGCTTATTTATCAGTTGGAGAGAGACCTCTTGCGTTGGATGTTCAGGCTTTAGCCAATCGATTTGTGAGGTTGGAGGTTTCTGAGACTGGCAGTGTGTTGGCCCATATCGTGGCCCATTCTTCATTGTATGATCGTATTTGGGCCAGGCAGTATGATGATCGCCATCTATGTGTTCTTAGAGATACGGTTCGGCACGGAGGTGCCAAGCAGGTTACGGTGGATGATGAGGGAGTTTTGATAATGCAGGTTCGTATTTGTGTACCTAAGGTTGATGGTATTCAGGAATTGATACTACAAGAGGCCCATAGTTCCCAGTATCTTATTCATCCGGGAGCCGCAAAGATGTATCAGGACTTACGGCAGCATTATTGGTGGCGGAGGATGAAGAAGGATATTGTAGCATAAGTAGCTCGGTGCGTGAACTGTCATCAGGTTAAGTACGAGCACCAGAGACCCGATGGTTTGATGCAGCAGATTCAGCTTCCTGAGTGGAAGTGGGAGCGTATAACCATGGACTTTGTAGTTGGAATCCCACGGACTCAGAGGATGTTTGATGCAATATGGGTCGTTGTGGATAGACTGACCAAGTCAGCGCACTTCATCCCAGTATCAGTTTCGTATTCAGTAGAGAAGTTGGCAAGGATCTATATGAGAGAGATTGTTAGACTGCATGGTGTGCCCATATCCATTATATCAGAACGGGGTACTCAGTTTACCTCCCATTTCTGGAGAGTATTTTAGCGAGAGTTGGGCACACAAATTGATTTGAGCAAGGCATTTCATCCTCAGACGGACGGACAGTCCGAGCGTACTATTCAGACTTTGGAGGACATGTTGCGAGCTTATGTCATTGACTTTGATGGTTCATGGGATCAGTTCTTGACTTTAGTTGAGTTTGCCTACAACAACAGTTATCAGTCGAGCATTCAGATGGCTTCGTATGAGGCATTGTATGGTAGGTGGTGCCGGTCTCCAATCGGATGGTTTGAGCCGGAGAGGCTAGATTGTTGGGTTCTGAGTTAGTCCAGGATGCCTTGGACAAGGTGAAGATCATTCAGGATAGACTTCGTACAGCTCAGTCTAGGCAGAAGAGTTATGCGGATCACAGAGTTCGAGATTTGGAATTTATGATAGGAGACTGGGTATTTCTTCGGGTGTCGCCCATGAAGAGCATGATGAGATTCGGAAAGAAGGGAAAGTTGATCCCTAGGTACATTGGTCCATTTGACATTCTGGATAAGTTAGGAGAGGTGGCCTACAGACTTGCCTTGCCACCTAGTTTGTCAGTCGTGCATCCGATTTTTCACGTATCTATGCTTCGGAGGTATATTGCGGATCCATCTCATGTGCTTGACTTCAGCGGTGTCCATTTGGACAAGGATTTTTCTTGTGAGGAGGAGCCGGTAGTCATATTAGATCGGCAGGTGTGACAGTTGAGATCGAAGAGTTATCTGTCGGTTCGTGTTCAGTGGAGAGGTCAGCCTGCTGAGGCAGCTACTTGGGAGTCCGAGTCCGATATGCGGAGCCGATATCCCCACCTTTTCCCCGATTTAGGTACCTTTCTATGTTCGTTCTAGGACGAACGGTTGTTTTAGAGGTGGAGATTGTGATGACCCAAAAGGTCATCCTGTGTAAATTTAGCTAAATTGTGTTCTGAGGCCCCGAAAGCCTCTGTTAATCACCTTGATGTGTGTGCACAGCCCGAGCGCATAGCCGGGAAGCCTTTATGTGGAAATGTGTTAAACAGTTGAATTTATGATAATTAATGGAATAAAGTTAACTTTGGTCAATATTTTTAGTAAACGGACCGGGACCCGTACCCATGATTTAAGGGTCCTGGAGGGTCCGTAGGAAAATATGGGACCTGGGCGTATGCCCGGAATCGAATTCTGAGGTCCCAAGTCCGAGAAATGAATTTTTAAAGAAAATTGTTTTATGAAAATAATAAATACTTTTGAAAATGAACTTTGATGTGAAATATGTGTTACCGGGCCCGTATCATGGTTCCGGGACCCGGAACAGGTTCAAGATGTGTTATGTGAGTTATCTGTAAAATTTGGTAAGAAACGGACTTGGTTTGACGTGTTTCGGATCAAAATTGGAAAATTTAGAAGTTTATGAAGTTTGAGAAAATTCTATAGATTTTGGAGTTTAATTCATTGTTTTTATGTCATTTTGGTGGTTTTATTACTTGAATAAGTCCGTAGGATGATTTTTAAGTCGTGTGTATATTTGTTTTTGAGCTCCGAGGGCTCGGGTGAGTTTTAGGTTGGCGTCGGGGTGCTAAACTTAGGAAATTTCTAGTTTTGTTGATGTATCTGGTGTCCAACCTTTTTCCTCTCTGTGATCGCGGTGTAAAGCACGCGATCACGATGTTCAATTTGGGAAGGGGGTCAATTTTCTCTGTGTGATCGCAAAGAGTTGGGTGCGAACGCGGAGCCTTAGGGTTTTACTACGCGAACGCACTCCTATGTCCGCGAACGCGTAGGTCTTCTGTGGGGCTGGGTCTGGGTAGCAAAATGACCAGTGTGAACGCTTATTCTGGAACGCAATCGCGTAGGTCAATGGCCGGTCTCTTCTGCGATCGCACCTTCTTCTCTGCGATTGCGTAGTAGGGGATCCATGAAGCTCTGCGATCACAGCCCTTCTAACGCGATCGTGTAGGGTAAATCCGCCCAGTTATTTAATTGCTCACAAAAATAGAATACCCATTACGGGATTTTCATATTTTTCACCATCTTCTCCTTCTTCCAACCCCATACACGATTTCCAAGTTGTTCTTCCTCCATAACCACTTGGGTAAGTAATCCTAACTCTAATTTCTTCCATTTTTCTTCATCAATCACTAGATTCTAGGTCTAAAAACATGAAATCAAAGGTAGAAATTGGGTGTTTTGGGTAGAGTTAGGGATTTTGGAATTTTTGGGAGTTCAACCTCGTTTAGGGGTCGGATTTCAAAACAAATTGTATATTCGGGATCGTGGGGGAATAGGTGATCGGGTTTTGGTCCGAACCTCGGGTTTGGACCAAGCGGTCCCGGGGTCGAATTTTGGTATTTTTGGAAGAATGATGGGAAATGTATAATTAGACTTTGGAATTGAATTATTGAGTTATTATTAATATTATTGAGTCGATTATGCTTAGTTACTATCGTTTCGGAGTTGGATTCGAGAGAGAAAGCAGGGCTAGAGGCTTGACTTGCATTCTTGGAGTCGAGGTAAGTGTTTGGCCTACCTTAGCTTGAGGGCATAGGTATAGAGCCTTATTTGCTATGTGTATTTCATGTCCAACGTATAGGTGAGGTGACGGGTACCTATATGTTGTGGTCAGGCATGCCCGTGAGTCAAATTTTGATGGGTTATTTAATGTTCTTTGATATTCTCTGTGCTGTGAATTATTGGGAACCTTGGAAGTGGTACCTTGAGGTTATTTCATGACGTAGAAAGTTGTTGATTATGTGTTTGGTCGAGGGTTTTACTGTTGACATTATACTTCTGAATGAGATTGGTTATAGTTGAGTCCCTTGCCAGGACAATAGAATTTTGTTGATTATTTCTGTACATTTGAAATGTCGTACTGTTAAACTTTCATATCAATTGTTGCTTTTATATTCATTATGCATGATGGGGACATTCCGTGCCGGGTGATTATTATTTATGCACGAGGGGACATTCCGTGCTAAGTGATTGTAAGGTTATGCACGAGGGGACATTCCGTGCCAAGTGATTGTAAGGTTATGCACGAGGGGACATTCCGTGCCGAGTGACTTTATTATTTATGCATGAGGGGACATTCCGTGCCAAGTTATTGTGAGGCTATGCACGAGGGGTCATGTCGTGCCTTCTCCTGTCTATTTTTCTTGTTTCAAGTTGTTACTTCCCATTTTACTTCTACATTCCAGTTAGTACTTGATTCTACTATTTTTTAGCAGTCGTTGCCCCTTTTATCCCCAGCATGTTCTTCCCCGTAGTTGTATTTCTTATTTATTTCCTGCTATATTATTGAACTGCACAGGTAATATTTGTTGTCGTGTCCTAGCCTCGTCACTGCTTCACCGAGGTTAGGCTCGGCACTTACTCAGTACATGGGGTCGGTTGTATTGATGCTACACCTGCACTTCTTTATGTTGTGCAGATTACGTAGCCAGACCCAGTGGACATCGTTAGGGGGAGTATCCTTCATTCCATTTAAGACGACATCGAGGTAGTTCCGCAGACGTTCGTAGATCTCGGTGTCACTGTCTATCTTTCATTCTGTCATCTATGTGTTTCCAGATAGATATATCATTTTATTTCAACTGTTGTCTTTAGCTAAATCTTAGACTGTTTCGTGAGGTTGTGACTCCATTTCTGGGTTTTGTATGTAAAGGTATTTCTTCGTTATTGACTATTGTTACTTAGATTTTTTTAAGCTTCCGCATTTTATCTTAATTATCTAGTCAGTGCTTATTACTTTCACTTGTTAATAAATCAATTCAGTCAGCACATTGGCTTGCCTAGCGGGTGCAACGTTAGGTGCCATCACAGCCTAAAGGTGGGATTTCGGATCGTGACAGTCGGGGAATTATTTGTGATGGTTTGGGGGCATTATTACTGACGATATTTGTGTAATAGTATGTATACCTTGTGTGAGTCATGCATTGTACGTTTTGTGGTGATTGGTTCCTATGTGCCATTTGTTGTCTTTAATCTTACTTGTTGACTTGAGTTGTGATATAACGCTTGCACAAGCATACATGTAATTAATCACCAATTTATGTTCAAGAAGATGAATCTTGATGATATTGACCATTTATTTGTACGCTCGTCTACTTTCCTTCTGTGTGAGAGTTATTCTGTTGGCATGTGAATTATCCATGCAACCATGAGTCATTGTTATTGTTGGCACGTGAATTGCCCATGCGGATATGAGACACTATCACTCCCTTGGCATGTGAGTCGTCCGTGTGGTTGCGAATTGTGATGTGGGCACAACATGCCAAGAGATTAGAGTTCATGAATTGGGACCCGTGAAATGTTACTATGAGGTGAAGTACCTCGGGAACATTCTTAAACAAATCTTTTGTGGAAGCAATTGCTTTTATTAAGTTGTTACTTGTTTTCTTTACTTGGTTGTACTGGACTTAAATTGTATTCAGCTTACTCTGCGGCGTTATTACCTGTTTGTTCCCTGTTGCCAATTGTTACTCTTAGTTTCCTCTAACAAGCATTGTTTGTTATTGTTATCATGCTTAGCTTTATATTGATGTTGTTCCTTATTAGTTTCACGTTTATACTTGTACAGGTTATTATGTCTAGTAGATGTCTTGGTTGTTCCTCGTCACTACTGCATAGAGGTTAGTCTTGATACTTACTGAGTACCATTGTGGTGTACTCATGCTACACATTCTACATGTTTTTGTGCAGATTCAGGTACTTCGGAGTTGGTTGATCGCTTGCTAGTTGTTCGGGTTCTGGTGTGAGACTCAAGGTATACCTGTTGTCGCGTTCGCATGCTTCAGAGTCACCTTCTGATATTGTACTCATATTGTCTATTTCTATTTCGGAACAGTTGCACTTAAAAGAGTTTTCCTAGTAAACTCAATACAACTTATGACTTGTGCTACCGGTTTTGGGATTGTTGGATTTGTATTAAAAAAAATATGTTTCATATTTAATAGATACTGGTTGAGTTTGGTATTAATTCAGTAAGTATTAGACTTATCTAGTCCCTAGGACTAGGTGCCATCACGACATCCTACGGAGGGAAATTTGGGGTTGTGACACTCTACATCGAATGATGTTGGCCTAGCTACTTGGATTAATTTACACACGCTTAACTCGAGATGTATTAATAAGTACAAATATTACTGGTCCATCATTGTGAGGTTGAATGATGCCCTCGACGTCCTCGTTGTTGAACAAGCTGGATCCCTCCGGAACATAATCTCGAGTTTGTTTTTCTCTTGTGATAGAAACTTTAGTGCGTTTTAGCGTTGGCCCTTGTGGAACATCTAATCCTACGATGATTATGTTAATCACATGCTAAGGTTCTTCCTGCTTGATTTTTTTGTTGGTGTCCCTGCTTTTGAAATAGTTTTTGGCCCGCTCACTTAGGAATTCACGAAGATGCCCATTGTTGAATAGACGAGCCACTTCTTCCCTTAACTGTCTACAATCCTCAGTTCTGTGACCGTGAATACTTTGATATTTACATATCAAATTGTGATCCCTTCGTGCGGGATCGGACTAGTGTGGCCTTGGCCATTTTGTCTCCTTGATGCAACCGATGGCTGCCCCAGGGTGATCTGTCAAAACCGATTCTATTTACCAAACCTCAATTCCTTGGACCGTGGTCACTTCTCAAATCGTTCCTATTCAGGTAGAGATTGGGTATGTTTCCCCTTCTATTTGAGCTGTATGACTAGTATCGATCTCGGGGTGGCCTCGATTCTTGATCCTCAATTTTTTTAGACTTGTCGTTTACTCTATTGGGTTAAACCGACCCCGCGAGATATCCTAGTTGGTTCTCCTTGACTCTGATCTTTGACTGGTACCTATTGTGGACATCGTCCCAAGTAACCGCAGGGTACTCTACTAAGTTTTTCTTTAACTGTTAAGACGCAACCTAACTTTGAGGGTTGAGTCCCTGAGTGAATGCCTGAGCGGCCCAATCGTCTGCAACCGGGTACAGGGCTATTCCATCTAGAATATCGACACGAATTCCCTAAGCATCTCGTTTTCCCTTTACTTGACTTTAAACAGGTTTGAATTCCTTGTCTCAACTTTGATAGTGTCAGCATTGGCTTCAACGAAGACATCAGCAAGCATAGCAAACGAATCAATAGAATTTGGAGATAATTTATATTACCATATCATTGCTCCCTTGAATAAGGTTTCCCCAAATTTCTTCAGCAACACCGACTCGATCTTGTCATCCTCAAGGTCGTTGCCTTTTATTGCGCACTATAGGAGGTCACATGCTCGTTTGGACCTGTGGTCCCAATGTATTTGGGAATATCAGGCATGCGGAACCTTTTCGGAATTGATTTTGGTGTCACGCTCGGGGGAAAGGGTTTCTGAATAAACTTTTTGGAATTTGGACCCTTCAATATTGAGGGCGTTCCCAGAATCTGATCGACCCTCGAATTGTAAGTTTTCACCTTCTTGTCGTTCGCCTCTATTTTCTTCTTGCCAGATTCCACCTGTTTCGTTAGTGCTTCGAGCATTTTCATCACTTCGGAAGTTTCACCGGGTCCGGATCCATCGGGTTCTGAGATAATTTGTTGCTCCCTCCGAGTATTCTCTCTAACCCATCCAGGTTCGGCCGCGTTGTGTGCATAAGCTAACTCCACCACCTCCCCCCTCGGGTGCTTCGCGAACCGATGGTCGGGGTGCCCCGTGAATGTTGTTTTCGGGATCAGTCGGTAGGTTTATGTTGATAGCAACCTGTGAATTGGCGTCAATTCGGGTCAACGATTGGAACGCCATTAGGGTCGACAGAGGGCGCGTTTTTGCTTGGCACCATGTTATTATTTTCACCGTGGTGGCCTGAGTCGGCGTCAACACTCAAGTGAGCAGATTGGAAATTTGACATATTAAATAATCCTGAAGTCAAACTTCAAAGAGTAAGAGTAAGATGGGGTGTGTTATAAAGACTCATATTAAATTACCACTATTATCATTTTTCCCATGGTGGGCGCCAAACTGTTTACCCTTAAAATGAGTAACAATTAAATTTGTACGCGATTTAAAAAATACGTGGTTTGATTAAAAATGAATGGTCAAAGAACGAAAAATAATTAAATTACAGGAAAACAAAACGATTAAACCAAATGTGACAGAGTGATTAAGCATGACATTAGATTTGGATGTCAATAACCGATCCCGATCGAGCCCTCGGACTAGAGCTCAGATGTGACTGAATGGACGAACAACTTGAAGAACACTTAAACAATTGCTAAAAGACAAATGTAAACTTTATTTCTTTGATATACGTGCAAACAGTAACCCAAAAAATGAAAAGGCTCTCCCTTTATATATTAGGGGAGTTTCAACCCTAGTACAAGCCTAAATGAGGTAAAATCTTTTTTCTTCCTTTTTTCCAATAAAACATGATCCGCAGTTAATATCGGGTGTGATCCGCGCCATAATATCCGGCTAATGACGAATATTTTGGCTCCTCGTTCGTCCTCTTTAACCGTCTTCTCTTTAACCTCGATTCTTTGTTTCGATCAAGCTTGATTTTTCCCATGTTTGGCCATGCCCGATTCCCAACGTATCATTCGTACCCCCGGGTTCCAATTTGTGGGCACACTCGGCCTTACTCGAGCTAACGTTGAATCACGATGTCTCTCATTTCTTCATCGGGGAATCGGGAGTAACTTTATCCCCGATTTTACTTGTACGCAAACTTACACATCAATGTTCAACATTTTATATATATTGCAAAAGATTTATTTCTACCTACTAATTACAAGTACAATATAATTTTTGGACAAAAAAATTCAATTAAACGCCTTTCGAACTATGTAGCTCCGTTTATAAGAGAAAGCAATGTGAAATCTAGCAATACAGAAGAAGGAAACAATCAAGAATTTTCCACAAGTAAGAGAACACTTCAGTAAAGTGAACAGCTTCCAATCTGGTCATTTGTACAATTTGAACTTAAGACTACTGGAGTTCTACTAGTTCAGTTCCCTGTGCATTTTGGACCATACCTTTGTATTATTAGGACCACAAACAGTGCACAAAATTAAAGTCATGAGACAAGGAAATATGGCAATGGTTATTGACATTACGCTGCAGTTTATTATATGATAGAATCATATGAAAATCATGCTATTGTAAATAACTCTTTTCGTGAAAAGCTTCTCTTTCTTAGCTTCACTTCCTTTTGCTTCTCTATGGTTATCTTTTGGCTAGTTTGGGTTTCGCGGCGGAAGCAGAATTTTTATTAGGGAGATTTAAAATATATACAAATAAATGTACGAAAAAGTTAAGGGAATTCAACATCTAAATATATAGATATAATTTTAAAAAATACGATCTTTTATGTACATTATAATTTTTTGGTGTACAAAACTCCTCCTATTCCCCTAAATTCGCCCATGTTTGGGATCGAGGCGAATGTCCCAACCTATTAGCTTTGGCTCAAATCCAACATATGTGATAAGAAATTCACTAAACAGCAAATAATTGATTTCAAACACAGTAAATTAAATTCACAATTAATTTCTTGAGTGCACTGTTAGATTATGAAGTTTGAAAATTAGTTTCTTTTTGTTTTTCTTTCTTTAATACGGTTCTTGTGGCAAAAAATCAACTGGAAATTTTATAGATTTTCTTAGTGATCTAGATTACTTCAAGTCTTTTTCTTGTTTTCCCTTTTTGACATACTAAAAATCTATAACGTGCAATCACATATAACATAAGAATTTGTTTCCTCTAATTAATGGAACTTCTAATCTTTATGTTAGTTCTCTTTCTCTACCATGATTTTACTGTACATAAATTCCATGACTTCCAAAAATCGTGACTAGGTAACTTCTTCTTTCTTAATTATTATTCAAGATCGGAACTGCAGTTCAATGGTTGCGACTAGGGGTGGCAAAATAGTTAAAAGAAAATAATTAACCACTCATATTATTCATTAAAAAATAGATTGGATAATGAAATTTTAAAAAACGGGTCAAATATGGATAATGCCTCAACTTGGGAGTTCCTCAAGTTAGGGAAACTAAGAATTATCCCAAAAGTAACCATATTATCCGCCGGTTAACCCGTTTTTTATCCGTATTAAATATGGGTTGGGTCAGATAATTTATCCGTTTTGTCATTATATATTTTGATCCGAACCATATCTGACACGACCCGCCTGTTTACCATTCCTAGTTGCGACAGAACTCTATATGAAAAAAAACTTATCTCATATAACAAACGGGGCCTAAGACTTTTCAACCTTAAAGAAGAAAACAACATCATGGATCATTAAAGAGGCGAAAAAAAGGAAGTACGGAAGAAATAATGGTAGCCTACATTACTAGGTTTTCTTACTACATAGTAGAATGAAATAAAATGTAAGGAAGAGAATTAAAGCTTAATAAATTTGATCAATTATTGAATTCCCCTATGAGGAATATATACTGAATTTTCAGAAACAACCTATAAGACATCTTTCGATAAATTGTCCCTGTTGTTATTTTTTGGGTGCGCACTGAATAACCTGTTCACTGTGTAGTAACTCGCAAATTACACAAAAAATATAAATTACTAGGCAAACCTGATGTAGCGAGTTCTGACCGAAGAGGGTGCTGGTGATGGAAATCAATCACAAGTTTTTCGTGTAGCAAACAACTTATCCAACAAACTCAGCCGACACTTACTGATATTACGATCGATATTGTTACTATGAATCAAAAAGTTTCATAACAGAACTATACTGCTATTAGTAAAGTCTTTCTTTTCAATTTTCCATCTTGTCCTTGTTTATATAAAGGAATTAATACATTTTCTCTGAACCTAGAGAAAGGAAAGAATAAAATCTTAATTCACCAATTATCAAAATAGATTAGTTGCTTTCAGAAAATGACAAAGAGTGATGACCATAATTAGTATCACAGCTTTATTTATCAAAAGGTAAATCTTTATTGATTAACCAAAATTATGCTAAGAACGATATTTTGGCGCATTGTGCCAACTTTATGTTTAATATTCTTTTTCTTTGTTCTGGTTTACCTAGAAATTAACCATTACCGGCTTATTTTTTGTAGTCTAGCTAGGCTCTAGGGTTTTGTATTTTCTGCATGCATAGTTTCTAGATTAGTACTAATTGTGATTAGTTATGTCAAACTAATATTTAACAAGTAGTCATTCATAACCACAGAAAAAAACTCATCTCATAGACTATTGAGTTTTGAGTTGAAGTTCTATTTATCGATAGTATAAAAAAACTATACATGATTAGATAACTTAGGCGAAATCAGAATTTAAAAGTGGCGGGGCACTATTATCGAATAAAAATTTAAGCAAATGCTAAAGTGAGAATTGAATCCAGGCAGCAAAATTTAAGTCCTCCCCCACCCCCCACCCCCCCTAAACCCCACCAAAAAAAATCGACCAAGGCAGCTGCCTAAGCTTTGAGATTTAGGGTGTCAATTAAAA